>PPHD01027640.1:0-11114 GCA_002909625.1 Bambusicola thoracicus
TTCCCTTCCCAGAGGCGTGGATTCTGTGGAATCCCTCTGCCCCACTAGTCACGGAATCGGACTGGCCCATAAACCGTCGACATAGAGACATGAACAACTTAAATCTACCGTTACAAAAAAAAAAGAAAAACAAGAAAAACAAACTCTTAAGAAAAAGCTTTGAAAAGAATCCAAACACTGAACATCTGGAAAGCTATGTTTGTTGTGCCTAGTGCTGATTTCCAGTGAAATAAACTTGCTTCCTACTGCAGCATGGGCAGCTACAACTAAAGTTGTGGTATGTTAATAAAACTCTTGTACTTCCCCATTCATTCTGCCAGGATATTTGTATATTTTTCAGAATCCAAAGGAAACCAAAAGCAGATATGGAAGAAAGCACCTTCTCACTACCTGCCAACACAGCAAGCTGAATTTGTTACCAGCTCCTCTAGTTTAAGATCAGTAAGTTTAAAGAAGCAGCCATAACCAGCAATCTGAAGAATGTAAGCGGAACATAATAGAGAGCAAAGGGGTTTCAGGAATATCAGGCAGAAAAGACAGATGACTACACAGCAGTTCCTTGATTCTGGTATGTTCTAGACATCTCACCTCCTAGTCTGGTCCACAGAAATCTCATCTATCAGCCACTGAATCCTAAAAATATTAACTTAATTAGCTTCAAGGTGTCCTCTCTAGGGTAAGATGAATCAAATGGTTCAACTTCACTGATTACAGTGGCTTAAGCATGTGTCCAGGAAGGATACTATCACATCCCATAATTAGGATTGTTTTTTGTTGTTGTTGCTGTTGAGTTTTTGTTTGTTTTGGAGAAAGGGTCAGCTGAATGTTTAGATGACAGGCTCCTTAAACGGAGATCAACCTCGAGCATCACCAGCTATACATGAAATACCCTCTTCCACAAACCAGCAATACACACACAGTCAGCTGTCAGGAACAGCCACCCTCCATTTCCAAATATCACGCATAGCAAAACTCAGCAATAAGCTTTATATTTCAATTGGAACATTTCTGTGTATCTGTTCAGACCCTCCCTTCCTTTTCTGTAATAGGAATAGCAAAATCTTTAATACAATCAGAGTAAGTCTTTCTCTAACTCATATCTGTTCCAAGTATAGGATTCTTCTGTACAGCTTACTTTCCCAGGACTCAACTCAGTTTCAGCTTTTTGCAGCACAGTAGGTCTTACAGAGAAACGTCAAAGATAAGCAGGTTGGAACAGTTATGGTAGTACAAATGGTTCATATCATAACCCCTAATTTCAAAGGAACACAAAAGAGGAAAATAACTTCCTCATAATTTGATTTCTCTGAAAATAGTTCAGCTGATTTCTACTCCTTGGCCTGTCATGGGTTATGGGTTTGGACCTGTAACATAAACCCATTTATGCCACAGGAAAGATCAGAGCTGAGCAGTCTCTGAGCTCTCCAGAACATTCTCTGAAGAGCAAGCAGAAACAATAGCTTTCCTAAATTAGCAGAAGCATGTCTGTAATTTTAAATTTTGAAAGTGGAGATGGTTACACATGGAAAGTAAACCTCCAGAAATTAAGCTTACCATATGGTCAGAAAAGACAGAAGATCACCTACTAAATTTCTGGTATATCACTGGGAATAAACATTTCTATTCGGTTGCCTGATGTGGGCATAACTTGGAACCAGGTAACGTGTGGCCTGCAAAAGGCCATTGTTGATGTAATTTTAACAAAGTAATGTAATTTTATCAATGGAGATACACCTTCTTGCTGTTTTGTCCCTTACTCTAAAGGGAATTGAAAAGAGATAAAATGCATACTGGATTCTCCCAAACAAGCAACAGTACTCTGTATTTATCAAAGATCAGGTCCAACACTGCACACCTTATTACCATAAAGCATCATTCAACAACCCTAAGGAACACAGTTTAGCCCAGACACACAAAAAAAACCCCATGGCACACAGTCTGAGAATGACCTGCCAGAGAATAAATATCCTGGCCTTTATACTTCATTATCAAGCTTAACAGTACATGTTGGGGTCAGCAATGACAGGATTTTTGTTTGTTTGTTTAATGTGACAAGTCAGACCACTGTGGCAGACACTTCTTAGCTTTGATTAACTAACCCTTTCTCCTTACTCCTTCAGTAGCTCTTGCCTTTCTATCTGAAAAAGATGAAGAAAAGCTACTCAAACTTTTAAGACCCCCCACAACAGTCTATTATTTCCTGACTTCACCTCATTTATCACTGAGATGCTGACTCATCGTGAGTCAACCCACAACAACAACAAAATATCTTCACATTCTTTCCCATGGTGCTTTTGAGGGTGGAGTTGTGCAAAATGACTGAGCTGATCAGAGCTCTCCTCAAACAAAGAATGCACAACTCCCTTACGTTCTTTCCCTCTGCCCTGCCGCACTATACGATACGCCTTATCCTTTACAGTACTCAGGCATCTGCCAGCTTCACACAAAAATGCTTCTGCTTAACTAACTCTGCAGTCTACTTCTCACTCTTTCAGTTGCACTGGTTTTCTGCTGGGTTATGGGATCCAGTCCTGAAGTTATGGTACAAGCAACACGAGTGTCAGACAGAGACACTCTCAGACAGTGGTGGAACAAAGACATACCCCTTTCAGCTGAAGTGACTCATTAGATAAAAGTCACGTACTTTATTTTTACCTGCACTTCTACACTTGGCAAGTTGTCCTGGTTAACATACGGAAAGCCACTGTCTCAAATCTCAACTAACAACCTGCTGATATATACAAAACTTCCAAGTCAGGCCATCTGTGTTGAGCAACAGCCTAGCTTTATGATGATTAATGTCTGATTTTCTATGCATCCAGTTTTCCTTTATGGAATCAGCAGATCTCTATGTTCTGTGTATTCTCATTATACCAAGCACGCAGTTTTTAATCCATAGCTGTCTGCACTGAATAACATCCAGTACATATCATTTTTAGCCCACAGTGACACTTGATATTTTAAAAACCCTAGCCTCAACAACTCAGTCATTCTCTACACCTTAAAGGAATTCACAGATGCATATGCATTGGAAGTCTTCGAAGTTGTTATTGTTTGTTCTTAAACTCCTATGGCCTTTTAGCATTTGACTCATTTTTTCATCCCTTCAGGACTGTGACAGTTTTTTCCTCAGTGAGAAATCACAATGCATTCTGACAGATCTCATTCACTCAAGAGTAAATAACATCACCACAGAGCTCTAGCTACACAAAACAACGCTCCATCTAATGCAGGGATGAAACAGGACCAGCAACAGCTATGTAAGCAGGAGTGATAACTCTCTCCCCCCTACCCTGGCAGACATTGTTGACCACAAGCACTAGCAGCATGTCAATTAACTATCCTGCTATGTATATGTCAACAACAAGCAAACAAGAATGGTAGGCTTTAGCACACAAATAATTCAGTAACTCTGAAGTTAGGCATGAGTGAAACTGAGGACTGTATGCTTACATACACACTACCTCTGAGATGCTAGGTCAGTGGCTGAACACAGAAAACACCAAACATAACACTAAGTAAACTCAAGTGAAAGACTGCACCGTAGCTGCTATCACACATACTCGGAACACAGTGACAAGAAGTGAGATAAAAGACTAAATTTGAATAAACATTTTTCTTAGAGAAGGAAATTGTACTTAACTGAAGCAAAGCATTTAGTAATTGTGTAAGAACGATGCCACAGGAGATACCTTCCTCTTACTAAGGGAATGATCTTTGTGATCTTCTCCAACCTTAAATGATTCTATGACCTTGCTTAACTTGCACCTCTATGTTTAGTGCAGATTTTTTTCTTCTCTTAAGACTAACTGCTACACAGTCAAATGCTGCAAGGTTGCTTGTTGAGCAATGTGCTGTCAAAATGTAGGAAATACCTACGAACATTAATACACTGTTCTGTTTCCACTGAAATAGCCATGAGTTAGCAGTTATTAAAACAATGAATTATTAGGAATCTGTTACTTACAGGTGCCACGCAAGTCTAGATGACAGGCAGTCTACTAAAATGGTTTTTGTCTATAAATGAAAGGAATGAAACACTAAAGAGAAGGTATACCCTTCCATTTTAAACTTGCTGAAAAAGATGAGAGATCACATAATTCTAATAATATGAAATATTCTTAATTTACATCTAATTCAAGATGTGGAAACTACACAGAAGAAAACCAAAAAGTTCTGAGAACAATGGAAGAAATGACAACTACATAAGAAAGGAAAGAGAGATAACTTCTGAACTATTGATATGGAGACAAAGAGAACCAAGCTTTGCCAGAATAAAAAAACACGCTAGTGTACGAACGATACACTTTCAACCTATGACTTCCAGAAAAAACAATACACAGTAATACTGAAATATACCTTCAATCTAAAGGAAAACGTTTACAGAGAATCATCTCTACATCTCAACATTACGCGCATACTACTGCATTGAAAACTAAGCAATACAGGCACACAATGCTTTGTGTTGGTATAAAGTGACATGCGACTTTTGCTAAATTATCACCAAAAATTTTACGTTAAAAAAATACACAATGTATTACAAACCTTAGGTTTAACAATTGAGAACATTCCCTTAAAAGCAGAGCTGACCAAAAGCAGTGATTCTAGCAGGATGCAAGCACAAATTTATTTAGGTTGCCTCCTTTATTTTCCATAGGCGAACAATACATGAAGCACTGTAGTCTGAATGAAAGATAAAAAGTCCAGTTCATGAAAGAGAAAATTTAAGTACTAAGCTTATTTTCACTCATGCTACTCAAGAAGGCTAAAAATACATGAAAGCAGCTCAGCAATAGAGAAAGCACATCTAGGGAGATGTCAGTTACCTAAGAAAGCAAAAAAATTGCTCCTCTACCTGTGTCAGGTAGAAATCAAGCTTCGTATTTATAAAAATGTCCAGAAAGCAATACAAGAAACAACATATAACAAGTAGAATACAGGAAAAGCGAGGATCTCAGAACAAAAAAGCCTTCTATCAGGATTATATTTATGATTTTAACCTCTCATACTTATTTTATTGCACATACTTCCTCCTGTAAGTAAACAAGCAAGTAAAGTTCAAGAGCCTACTGTGATTGTACAGACTTCTGCAGATGTACATAAACTAAGATAAATTAAATATTTTTTTTAAATATTCCCAAGTATAATGATGACATTTAGTAACATACTCACACTGCAATCAGCTTGAAGTGGGGAGATCACTTCAAGAAATGCACTATTTTTCAAGTTATATTCTTAGAATATTATATATCAAACCAACCCACTGAGACTGTACTTGTAGAAAAGTCAACCTAAGTATACATTCTCACCCTTGGACTATGTTAATTATTCACAGTATGTCATCTTGTATGCTACATTTGTAGACAGCTTTGTTTTACTATGAAAACTCAAGAAAAAAAGATTTTATAGCTAAAATGTTAACAACATTCATAGCATCTAAAGCTACAAGATTACTACTCCAACAGAACTTAAAATACCTTTAAAGTTTGAACACAGCAAGGCATATCCTTTGAAATGGGCTTTCTTTGGTTAAAACCTACACTGACTTGAAAATGAATTACAAGTTGTTTTTGATAAACAAACGATTCTTTAAATGCTTTACAGTAATATACAAGCAATTACGCTGCCCAAGTTTTCTCAAATACCAATTTTGAAAGTAAGTTTCAAGTTACAACACCATAAGGTACCATGATAGGTTTCAAAATCTGTTAAGTAATTTGTCTGTTCAGTGAATTAAGGATTGTCGTAGCCCTCAAACATCAAGAAGATGTGATGCCACTACCAGGAGCCTCACCAATCATTGCTGGGGTATATACAATCTTTGTGCATTACACATTTTTCTCCCCCATGAAAAGCATATTTCCATCTTTCTACAATACCAGATGAACATGCTAATTATTAAAATCAAGATGAAATTAGACTCCAAAAGTCCTGTCATTAGCACTTCCTATTAAAATAATGATAAAAATTCTTCCAGTACGTACAGTTACAGTCTAGAAGAACTTGTTCTAATACACACAGAAGTCTAGATATTAAGTAAAAAGAAAGAAGGAAAAACAAACTCAGTCATGAACTGCTGGAGGTTGGGGAAAGCTCAGTGGCAGCGTGACTATGCTCCTGCTCTTCTGCTCTCTTTAAGTACCAATTATCTGCTGTCAAAGGCAGACTGCAAGGCAGGAATGACCTAGTACCACAGCTACTTTGTTCAAAAGTAAGTACAAAGTTGGATGACAAGCCTTTGCCAGATTTGTAACGTTGGTTATGTTATATGGAAATCAAATTAGTCTTATAGATTCACAGAATCCTTAAAGCTGGAAAGGACCTGTAAAAGTCATGCAGTCCATCTCCCCTGCAGTGAACAGGGACATCCATAAGTAGATCAAGTTGCCCAGGGCCTCATCCAGCCTCTCAATGACAACCTCCAGGGATGGAGTATCAATCACATCTCTAGGCAACCTGTTCCAGTGCCTCACCACCCTCACTGTAGAAGAGATTTTCCTTATATCCAACCTAAATCTACCCTCTTTAAGCTTGGAACCATTTCCCCTTGTTCTATCACCACAGACCCTACTAAGAGTCTGCCCCCTTCTTTCTTGTAGCTCCCCTTTAGATACTGAAAGGCCAATCTCAGGTCACCTTACAGCCTTCTCTTCTCCAGGCTGAAAAGCCACAGCTCTTTCAGCCTGTCCTCATAGGAGAGGCATTCCATTCCTTGGATCACATTTGTGGCCCTCCTCTGGACATGCTGTAACAGGTTCATGTCTCTCCTGTACTGGGGACTCCATATCTGGACACAGGACTGCAGGTGAGGCCCCACCAGCACGGAGTAGAAGGGCAGGATCACCTCCCTCACCCTACAGGCCTTGCATCTTTTGATGCAACCCAGGATACAGCTAGCTTTCTGGTTTGTGAGGGCACACTACTGGCTCATGTCCAGCTTCCCATCCACCAGTACTCCCTGCTTTCTCTTTTGGCAGGGTCGCACTCAATCCTTTCATCCCCCAGCTTGAATTGATAATGGGGTTG
Source organism: Bambusicola thoracicus (assembly GCA_002909625.1). NCBI lineage: Eukaryota > Metazoa > Chordata > Aves > Galliformes > Phasianidae > Bambusicola > Bambusicola thoracicus. Next base: position 7,027 of record PPHD01027640.1, read on the forward strand.
CCTCAACCTAGGTGCAAGACCTTGCACTTGGATTTGCTGAACCACATGATGTCTGCTTGGGCCCACTGCTCAAGGCTCTCTAGGTCTCTCTGGGTGGCATCCCATCCCTCTGGTGTGTCAATTGCACTCAGTGGCTTGGCATCAGTATTTTCTAGATCACATAATAATTTGAATGGGGGATAAAAAATTACTGTAATGGTTTAGAAATTTATATTTAATCCCTCCAACTCACATTCTTCTTTCCTGACAGCAAATCTAAAAGGAGAATTCAGGTCATCCATAATTTCCAGCACCTTTACAAAGATGTAAACTGACTGTTTCACATCATGCACTACTCTTTGGTTTGTATATCACGCAAATCTTCTTTCAGAACTACTCAAAGTAATTTTGATCATTCATTTCCTTGAATATTATTGAGCTGACAAGCAGATTAATAATACTATCACCGATATTAGCAGAAAATTTCTGAAAGGAAGGAACTTGATCACATCTAAGAGTATTTTCCCAAGTAGTGTTTTAATTGTCTGCCATCATTTTAACTTGTTCAAGAACCCAAAAACATAAATGCAATCCAGCTAAATGGCCCTTACTGATCAACTGCAAGGTGTCAGTAGCTAGCCACTGTCCCCAGAAAATCCTGCTCCACAGGGTCTCCTGCAAACAGCAATAACCTAGCTCCATTATCCTGAGGTGGGATCAAAGAGTCTGCTGATAAAGAGGGTCAAGACAGGGAAAGAACAAAGTAATAACTTCAAATCCAATCATTAATAAAGGTAAACACCATTGCAAACTGCAGGTAATTCACAAACAGCACTAATAGCAGCAGGAAATCTTTACACTGTTTGTATGATGTGATAACTACCTCTGCAGAACACTTTAACTGGAAGATTTCTAAATATCACACAGGATGATGACTGTTAGGAGCTGCAGAGAGGACACTCATTTACCCACAGTTGTGATTGACTGTTCAAGACTTTTATTCCCTCTTAACAGAGACTTTCAGAGAAAGGGCAGGAAAAAGTCATAATCACACTGTAGATTTCACAAGAAAATGTAAGTACAAATTTTTAAGCACATAAGAAATCTAATTTAAAGACTTTTCTATGGTGAAATATAAACTTTTAACATCTTGCTGAAGAAATAAGCTAGCCTAAAAAGCCAAGCAGGAAACACCACATTTATGGAAACAGAAAATAATCCTTGTTCCCACTTTTTTTTTTTTTATTTCATGACAGAAAATCCCAGTAAGTCTACCCATGAGAATCACAAGGTTTGCATAACAGGAGCTGAATGCATTTTAAATTCTTTAAGTTTGAGGTTGCTAAAGCTCACTTCTGATATCACTAATGTTCAGGAGACAATAAAGGAAGAAGATGAATCACAGATTTATTCCGTTGTCTGTTTTGCTTTTTTTTTTCCCCCTCTCTCTTTACCGCAGTAATTTTCAGGCAATAGCTGTTCCTGACACTCCTCTTTTTGTAGGAAGCGATTATCAATTTTTGAAAGTGATGCATATTTTCATTACAATCTGTATAATTTCAACGAGGAAGCCAAAGTTTAATGCAGATTAAAAAAAAAAATCACCAGATGTCCAGATAATTTTATTTGAAAAGATTAATAAAGCTATTTGTTACTCTTTCAGAGTATTTGTATGTTTTTTTTTTCCTGTTAATCAAAGTCATATTGATATATTTTAAATACTTTGCATCTGCATACAACTGATTTCTTACTCATGTTCTGTGGTCTTACATCAACAGTTGCTACTCATTTCACAACCATTACACTCCACATAAACTGGGTATTAAGATGTACATCTTTCACTTTGACCAAAAAAGTTGTAACTATCTACATGCATTTCAAATGTGGGTAGATAAGTGTCCCCTCCCATCCTCACCATTTTGACATCCTTTTGTTCTTAAGACTCACAAGGTTACTCATATTTTAACTAGTAAGCAGCAGAAAATTTTCTTAACTTCACATTTTCCAACTGAAATGGAATTTGGAATCTTTATAGTTTTAATTTATGTCTCACACAAATATCTTTAATTTTTACAATAAATAAAGGAAAAAGTAGCTTGCTGAACTGTTGAAAAACATCTACTTGACTAAAAGATCACATGCAGCCATAATAGCAACTAGCATGAAAGCTCACCTTTCAGGAAGCTTTCATAAAGTCTCCATCACTCAGTCTAAATTATTAACAAACTTGGATTCCAAAAATATTACTGTTCAGCCAGAATTTGGATATCATCCTAATACATACTCATACATATTCAAGCCACTGTTTAGATGCATCTTGGTATACCACTGAATAATACAACAAAAATGTAAGTCCTACAGAGATACAAACACCTCAGTCATACAACTACAAAAATACAACTCTAAGTAGGATTCTGCTTTCGTTACTTTAAGGCATTTTCTCACTTATTCCTCTTTACCAGCATTCCTCCTCTTTGTCAGCTGCAGGGAGTTGGTAAATACATTCTACACTAATCATGTCCTGAAGTTTTGCTAACTCTTTCTTCTGACCCATTCTACACAAGTTTTCCACCACCAAAGCAGATGGTTTACAAGTTAAACAACATTGCTTCTGCAGTATAAATGAAGACACTAATTGCAGAGATTTCTAAGCTACAATAAAACAAAACATTTTACTGTGAAAGTTCCAAGTATTCCAGTTAAAGCAGTTTGCCAGCCACTGGCCAGCACTTGTATAGCTGTGTTATGGCATCTTCCCTTCCATAGTGAAAGGGATCATCCCAGAGCCACTCTGAGTTTGCAATCACCTGTGTTATGGGTTAAGCATCTGCCTACCTGCATGCAGTAAAAAAACACTTCCAATGAAAAGCAAACCTCTTATTTTATGTTATTTAATATGTAGTTTTCAAAGCCTAGTGTTGCATGTTTATATCTTAGTTCTAAAAAAGTTAGCCTGTTTTTAAGGTAGGTAACATGTCATTTAAAAAAATTATATGACACAGCCAGGAGTACAGTTTGATCTGAAAGATAAAATGCGTACCCAATTTTTCAGCAGATTCCCTCATCAGCTACTATTTTGCTATCAATTCCTTACCAGTTTGTAAACAGCCATTTTTTAATGTAACTGTAAATTGCTTCTTCTCGCTTTTCATGTTGATGTTGAGCATCTTCTCTGAGTTGATAAGGAAAAACTCTGAAGTTTGCTAGCTAATTGGTAAACTGCTTAAAGATTAGGAGATAGGGCAGAAATCTGATGTATTTCTTCCTGAGAAGACTACTGTTGACATAGTTTCCTTATTTACTGTAATTATGATGAAGGCTGAGCATTTCTTTGCATAGAACCTACCCTGAGTAGGCTGCAACAACAACAACAAAAAAGCAGAAAGTAAGCACTTAGTCTAAAAGAAGGAAGGAAGAGAAGAATAAAAAAATGCAGAAGAGTATTGATAACATAACAGTCCTATCAAGAAGGTAGCAAACTAGAGACTTTGGTATTCAGAAGTTTGTAAACCTCTAACCAGATTAAAAAAAAAAGCCATAAAAAAGCAGACTACATTGTTGTAAAAACACAGCATTGCTTAAACACCTAAGAACATACAAATCTCAAAACAACCTCTTTTGCCAAAGATAAAATGAAATCACAAGATATTAGAATGGCAATTACAATTTCTGCCCTTCAGAAATGAAGTGCTGAGATTTGTTGACCAATTTGAACCACCACAGGAAAAACATAAAACCCAACCATAAATAAATAAATTTTGAGATGCTAAAACTTTTTAAGAAACACGAGTATAAATGTTGAAAGACAGTGAAATGCTGAGCACCTGCAGATACCTTAATGCTAAATATGGAAGTAAATCAAGTTTGCCTTTTCACGATTTCCCCCCCCCCATTAAAGACGTAGTTCCTGTTTTCAAGAAATGAAAGTGAAAATACAGTAAAAGCACACACCACTTCAGTAGTTCTGAAAAATCTTACAACTGTAAAAGCAGTAATATTTGAGGAAGCACAGCCAAAATGTGCAAGTGTTATTAATCTAACCAGACTACTAGGCTATACAAATTCCAAAACAATGGCAACTCAAAGGACATGTGCAGATAGTTAAGTGT
>PPHD01027641.1:0-11114 GCA_002909625.1 Bambusicola thoracicus
AAAGAAAGAAAGAAAGAAAGAAAGAAAGAAAGAAAGAAAGAAAGAAAGAAAGAAAGAAAGAAAGAAAGAAAGAAATTGTAGCTAAACAGGAAGAGCTAATTGTAGCTAAACAGGAGAAGGAAACTCACTTATTTATTTTCAATCATATCCTAAAAGTTATCTGTGATCAAACTTTCACTTGATAGCAAGGCAACTGGCGCCCTCTGAAAGTTACACAACAGTTATTAAAAGATAAGTTGCATTGTTAACAACAATACCATGCAAAACTGTAACCGTTCTGCCCTTCTCATCACTGCAGCAACCCTCTACTCACAATAAACAGCAGACTGAGAGCAACTAGCAACCACACTGCTCTAAAATGGGAAGAACAACCTTCTTCTAATGAAACACAGCAATTGGTTTAAGCCTAGTAAAAATCACTGCTTTTTTTTTTTTCAGGACATGTTTACTAAGCAGTAGAAGCATTCAGCAGAGTTGATAGTTAGCCAGCATTTATAAAATCTCATACAGAAAGTAGCTAAGCTGAAGAAACAAACCCTTCGTATTGGATTCCAATGCTAGATTCACTAGTATTTGAGAAGGTATTACAGCCATGATGACAGGACTGTTTTTAGTTTTCAAAAAACAAAACAAAAACTGACCCATGATTCTTTGATTTACTACTAATGGAAAATATAAACTGCTGGCACACATGCTTTATGCTCGATGATGGTAGCATTTCAAAAGGTAAAAAAAACCACACAAACTCACATCTGCCTAAGATGACATATATTATGTATATCTACTTATTTAAAAAGAGATCCTCTTAATCCTATTGATGATTACCCTCTGTAAACAAGTTACAAAGCTGGGAATTTTTCCTTCTCAAATATTTATAACATTAAATTTTGAGATATATCATATTAAATAAGCAAATGGTATTTTTCTTGAAGGTTAAAAATATTTTTCATTATCAATGAAACAGAAAAAAAAAAAGATTGCATTTGGACATAGAGGGTAGGGACTAGAAATAACTTAAGAATTACCACTTGTCCAAGAGGAATTACTATTATCAGCAGAAAATGAAATAAAAGCTAAATCTAAAGAATCTTCCAAAAGCATATATAATTCTTGCAATGTTTTTGGTGAAATCTTACTCATTTATGTATTCCTTACATAATTTCACTTTAGAGTCATACTGGTTTTTTTTTGCTTTTTTTTTAAGTATGCAATGTCTCTAAGTATGACTTCCAGAAAATATATTTTTGGCACAAGCACTGAGGATTAGGCCAGGTGGGGGAAATCTCCCAATAGATCACTGAGCAGAGACTGCTGACTGGACCGTAAGGGGGTCCCAGTTCACGCACTGCCTGGAATGGGCCTCCCTTGAACATCAATCAATGCTTTTTATATAGAAGCAAGCTTGCTTTGGCTGTTTGGATAGCTGTGGAGTGGAGGCTGAGTTTTACCAGGCTGCTTGCTTCACCTACTTCTGGGACAAATCCCCTTTCATCATTTGAAAAAATCTTAAAAATGCTATTCAGGCGGATTAACTGTGCAGCAGTAATTCTTCAAAAGTAACTTGAGGTAAACCACATATTTCTATTCCTGAATACAGAAGAAAATCAGTTCAGGAAATTACCTCATAGGTAGATTAAAGAATAAAATAAAAAAATGGAAGAAAATAAAAAACAGAAAGTCATGCTAAACAGAAAATGCTACTCCCCTTCTAAAGCATTGTCGAAATGTAGAAGGGGGCTGTGAGAGGTAGCATGATATGTGCATGCTGATATATGTCTTTGGTAGTGTTTGTGGCTGGCAGTAGCTGAAGGTGTGACCAAGATTTATTTTCTCTGTCTTTAATGGCATTTTAAAATGATGTCTGATAGTACCAAATATACAACAGATTCTACTCACCAAAGCAAGATTTTGTAAATATTTAAATATTCAAGCATTTTGGAAAATCAGGCTATTTACTAAAGCTCTTAGAACATTTGAGATGCACTGCATCACTGTGCTTTGTTATTGAATATAAATGTTCCTTTAATAACTGATCCTCCCAGATTTGCCTGGGATGATTAGGGAATATAATTGCTTCTTGGGTGTAATGTCAAAAGCAACTCTTTCTGTAGCAGATCATTTTTGTCATTTAGAAGTTATACCCGGCCATCATCTCAAAGAACCCCTGATGCACAGTTTAAGAAACACATACCTGCACTGCCCGTTCTTCAAAAGCACGTTGCCTTTCCCAAGGAACATCAGCATACTATTAGCAGTAATGATAGCCCTGTTTATAATGTTGTTACCACTACCCCGAGGTGCTAAAGGCTGGAGATATTTTTTGTCTCTCATATGAAGGGTTGCTTCTCTGCAAATCTAAGTTATCCCAAAGCCTGGTTATAGTTTTCCCTCAGATACCCTTCACTTGCAGTGATACAGAAGACTTTTACATAAATATTCCCTAAACACTGCCAGTTGGTTTGGGCCAATTCAAGTAGTGATTCCTTTTTTACCTCTATCTCATCAATCTAATAGATACAAATTTTTAATTTTACAAGCAGTGAAACTTGGCTATTCTTCAGGGATGATTTCTTACAGATATGCAGGATCTACATTTTCATTTCCATACTATTTTACAAAGCTGTCTGTTACACAAATTCCTTTCTCTTCCCTTTACAATCGTCACTGTCAACCCTCAAATTTTCACCTTACCATCTCTTCTGTGCCCCTTATGAACAACTTAGGCTGTACTGACATCGATACTTCTGGTCTGGTATCTAGAAACTGACTCAGTAGCAGCTGGACGAACAAAATAATAATTAAGCATAATTAGCTGTGCTAACAGAAAAGCCTTAAACTCAGCAGGTATATTCAGTCTTGTTTCTTATCTCAGCAGAACTTTTAAATAGTTAAATTTGAAATCACTACTGATAAATTCTGTAAGAAATTGGCATCTGGTTCAAAAATTACTATGTTAGAAAGAGGCAGAAACATTCAGCTGAAGGGCAAGTAGGATATGAGTGTGGTCACACCAAGGAGATCACTTGCAAAAGCCGTGGAGCTGCATCCAGAAGAAAAGCTTTCATGAACACTTTGGAATACTCTACAAGTGTTTTCATCCACAAAAAAAGGCTGCCTGACACGCTGTTTTACTCACTTTGAGCTAACATACATGTGGTGGGTTTTTCTTTGTTGTTTTTTTTTCTTTCCCCTTAGCTCTTTGAAATCCCATGCTCTTTTAACTGAGGCTTTTCACTTTGGTTTGTTTATATTTGGTGGTGGCAAGATGAAAGAACAACAAGCAAAAATCAGTGAAAGAGTAACAGTGTCACACAAGTCTTTGTTGTAAAAATAAGCTTTCTTAATTTCACTCTACATAAAATATCTCTATGACAAAGCTGAATTTGCAATGTTTCACACGGAAGAAAACATCAGGACATGTGGAAAAGACGAGGTGGAATTGTTATGTACATATACATGGGTAATTAGTACAGTACATCTGAGGAGCTTTTTGAATGGAAGCTTTAAACTGAGGATGTTTTTCTCCCACAGAAGGCCATTTCTTAGGTGCAATTTTATAGATCAGGCATAGGCATAGCAAGGGCTGGGCAGGAGAACATTAGATGGGAGAAACTGTGATGCCTTACCTCTAATGTTTTATGCCTGAGGCACAAATCTTACCTCTGTCTCTTCCCCTGCTCTCTTTGTGGTAGCTGGTATGACTCTCAAAAACACGAGAACTCTGAGCCCTTCTTGCCTGCTCACATTCCCTCACCAGTGAGATGGTCTTAAGTAATCTGTAGGTACCTAAACATTTATCCTCAGTCCTGGTAGACACCCAGAGAGAGATAGAGTTATAGCGTGCTTGTGGCACCCTGAGAATCAGCCAGGAGGAACTGAGGTATCTTTCTTGAGGCCGCCATCTGCTCTTTAAATCTAGCTTACAATCTTCCGACTGTTTTTGGTTTGCATTAGAAGATGAAGTGCAATCAACCTCTCATCTTCCTTCAGTTCTGTATTATTTAAAAGAGAAGTTACACCCTGTCCATATGTCAAAATACCTCGGAATAGAATAAGCAGCAGTAACCACCATGTGAAACAAAAGCAGAGAGATTATGTGTGTGTTTCATGGTAGACCCTGATCACATTTCACATCATTCTGCAAAGCAGGCTCTGAGCTAACTGCATGGTAAATAGGATTTATTGTGAAAAATGGATACTCCATGCATATGCTATCCCAAATGTCTTAACCAGACATCCTGCTGCTCTCCAGTGATATATCCCTGATCTTTGCATACCTTAAACTGTAGTCTCACAAAGCATAGGGCAAGCTGCCCAAGTAGATCTGGAAACACATTCCTAAAGTTTCACTTCTGCAGCATGGCCAGCTGCTTTCTAACAGTTGATGAACAAATGCAGAAAGCATCCACAAAGCATTCAAACACTGCGTGCTTCCTCGCAGCTTCACTGTGCATAAAAGGGTTAAGCTAAGTTAAGAGGACTAATGAGTAATGCAGCTGGCAAGTTCTTTTTTCCCTCTCACTCACTGAAAAGCTGGCTTTTGTTTCTGCATTCAGTGAATGAACTCATGCAGCAATACCTGTTGGCAAATTGAAGCTTGTGTTGCTAAGACACATACAATGCTGCCAAGTCCTTGATGTTTTCACAGCTCTTTGCTACACAGATTTGGTATGCCAGGGACTCAGCAGTTCATCAAGCTCACACAGTGCCAGAAGTAACATCCCTCTACTACATGCCAGGCAGAGCTCTCAGGACATGGACAGAGCATCTGTGTTTGCCAAAATTCTTTCAGAGCCTCCCTTTTGGATACTGCTTGGAAATGCCACTTCCTTCTTAAAAATTGAAGATATTTTATATGCATAGCAAATTAATGCAAAGCTTACCTTTCCTTTCTCTTGCTTTCTGCCTTCTCCTGTATTTGATATGACTAATACTGACTTACTACTACTTCTCACAGCATCTCTGCATGTGGGAATAGAAACATTTAACTTTACTGTGTATTTATACAATTCCAAACAATGGGGCCCTGGACTCGGTGGAAGCAGAAGGATACTGCTGTGCTTTAGCCTTACAAAAAAATTAAAGCGTGTAACATAGTAGTACTCCATTTTCTTCAGGCAATTTACCTTCTTTGTATAGTAGCTAAAAGCAATGCCAAAAGTTCACATAACTGGAGTTAAGCCTGTACCACCCCAGTTCCAGCAACAGCTTTCCAGTACCAAGGTCAGCCGTTTGCAAACATTACCTGCCTTACTTTATGAATTACTTGAAGGAGGACTTGCATAGGAACTACCTTTCAACAGAAGCATCAGGGGAAGGAAGTCTGACCATTTTAAAGACAACAACATTCTGTCAAGCTTGCAGCTTGCTGAACTTCATTCACACTTCTAGTCTGGGAAAAGGGAATAACCCTGGCCAGATTAAGATGGTTCCTAGACAATCACTTTCCATTTCCTTTCATGTTACTCATATTACTCTTCAGAAAAGCAGCAAGCTGCTGAATGACATGAAGTGCCAACTGAAAGATGCTGGAGATTAAAATTACTGAGGATGTGAAGTAGTATTCTAATTAAAAGAACAAATAGGTCAATATACACAAATGTGAACAACAGTATTTTTATAAAAATTGCTACTAGAAGTTGAAATGAAAGGCTTATTTATATTAAAATGCATTTCAACATGTGCTATTGGCTGAACAAAAACAATCTGATTAGATACCTGTACTGGACAAAAGACTGTAAAACCTTTGACCTACTTAGAGCTACTGAAATGATCCAAATAGAGTATCTCGAACTGTACCATCTCCATTTTTCAAGCATCATACTATCTATGAATTAATATATTGTATGCCTTCCCTGTAAATATGCATTAAAAAAAAAAAACAACAATGAACTCGTCATAGTTACTGCTGCACTCCTTCTTAAAACAGGGAAGATTCCTCCTGTAAACATGCAGAAGCCTTGTGAAATTGGACATAATTTTTAACATGAAGCACTTATATGAAATAGAAGTTATCAGCTTTCTGTTCACATTGTTTGTCAGAAACAGCACAAAACCTTTTACTGCTGACACAGACATTCAATTTTTTTTTCTTTTGCAATCCCATTTTTTGTTATTTTAAAAATAAGTAAAGAAACAAAAATGTTCTTAGGTGTCCACTAGGGAAGAGACCACTAGAGAAAAGACAGGATTAACTTGGATTTAGTTTCATTTTTAAATAGCTACTTACATTCTGAATAGCTTTTGATAATGAGCACTGATACATACACACTGCAAGCACAGGTAAGCCTGTCTCCATCACATGCTATGATCTTCTAATAGATTTTACACCCCATTTTAATATGGACTCTCATGCAATTGTTTTCTGGATGACTCCCCTTGATATTGCTGCAGAGCCTCTAGTAGCACAGTTGGCACCATTCCCCAGTCAAAGAAATGTAGAGATAGGCCACTCAAATGTCAGATCCACCTAAGTATGTAAGCATGTAAATGTAAAACTCTTCTTCCAAATGGTTAATTCTGAATAGAAGCTTTAGTTTCCTGAAAGCATCAGCATAAGATTGAAAACAGGCAGTTTGAAGTTCCGGATAATATAGTCAAAGTCACTAAAACCCCCTGTCAATATTTTGCTTTGATGTTTGTAACTATCTACATAAAGAAACAAAAATCATCAGAATTTTAGAAGGACTTGCCATAGAGCAGGGAGGTGGAACTACTCAGATCATACAATAGACTACAATACAGAGACATCTGAGCCAGTATTCATGCCCCTACTGAATATGAACAGTACATATGTTACACTACAGGTTCTTCAAGCTGACAAAATGGCATCAACAAGACAATGATGTATTCCTGGAACTGGAGAACAGTTAAGTGTACAGCGGTCGATTTTACTGATATCAAGTGAAATTTAAAAAGAAAAATAAAAATGAGAGAGAGATTAGGTATAAAGAACATAACTTCTGCATGTCTACAGACAACTACAGAATGCATAAAATCAAGGTTATAAGGAACGTAAGCAAAATAGAAAGGGCTGAGAACCTTTCTGCTGAAAACATTATATATATGTTTTATATAAGCATCGAAGTTAAGACATCTTTGGACTAAGAATCTGGTCTGACATTTTTCTTTTTCTTCGTGAATACAAATTAGCACAGGCAGGTGAAAGCAAAAACTGAGCTACACTCAATACATTCAGTGCACCTGCATGTAGCTTTCCTTCCTGAGAGGGGTCATTTACTATGTGTATTGCTTGTAACATGAGCAAATTGTAATGGCAAACACAGAGATTAGAGCACTGTTTTCTGGTCACCAACAGCCAAATGAGCTGACACTGCCTTAGCTAGAAGGAAAATCATATTAAATATGACAATATGATACATTAATGAATATTAATATATTAATATATTAGTTAACACTGAGCATTTTAGTCCATATGTGCTTTACCATTCTTGAAGTACTCCCTGAAACTGATTTTCTTGTATTTAGAAATGAATAGCAGTTTAGGGCCTGTTAACATTAATGTACAATCAACCAAAGATGCCGCAGTTGAGATGTAAATAAATAAAATACTTGGCACTAAATAAGCATGCTACATAAGTTGTCAGCTTTTCTTACACCACAGATTCTAACTCCACAAGTTGATTTTTCCTTCATATAATTGTCTTTGTAAAATGAGATTTTCTCAAATACCTCTTTCAAGTACAAAGAATACCTGTAAGAAAAATAAAGAAAAATCTTAACCCTTGTGAAAGATGTAAGTTGCTCCAGAAGTAATGCCTCCTACTGATTTCCATGGAAACTACAACAGATACAGAGAGAACAATAACTTTATTTGCTAGTGTAAATACTCAGCTACAAAACACTTTTTCAACTAAGTCACCACCTTTAGCTATGCGTTTTCACCAGCAATGAACAAGAGCCTACATGCTGCACTCATAAAAATCTGCACCAGTGGAAGTGACCCACTGTCACTGTCGCCACTCCTGAAATGCACCACCTACCATCTCCATGTAGAAGGAGACTTAAATCAAAAATCTGTGACAGATTTAGAGATACTTTCATATACTCTTGTGAGAAGCGTGGGAAGTAGCATCAAGAATGAAATCAAATAAAACAGAAACTACAGTTTCAAACACATTTTGCCAGACCTGGACCTGTCAGTTTCATAAATGTGACTTTTTCTATAGTCAGCCCAGTAGAACTTTAGTTTACACCTGATGATTAATGTTATTTCCCATTCTCATGCAATTAAATATGAACACTGGTGAATACACGTTCCTCACTAATTTACAGAATACATAAAGCAGTTTAAGCCTGCTATGCCTTCCTGTAGTCAGTGAGAAATTCAGTCAACATATATATCTCCATAACATTGGAGACATGGTCATACATGCTGTTTTATGATTGCAAGATCTGGTTAGCTAAGATTTTTCAATAGTAACTGTATATATTGATGTATCTTACCTCAAAGACTTTGAAAAATAACTGAGTTTTGCCTTTACCATAAGATCATACCTGCAGAAGGAAGTGCATCAAATGAACATTGTCAGAATGAATAGTATTCCACTGACACGATGCCATGGACCAGCCAAAGTGCAGGCCTTTTGGTTTTTATAGAAGCAAGTCTTTAGTTTGATCAATGGGAAATGAAGATCACTGATATCATTTCAGACCAAATTTTTAAGTCTTATTCTGCCGCTTCTTCTGGTGCTTGCACACACATTTACATTCATGCTTCACCCATATCAGTCTTAAAATTTGTTATGACTCACTACAGAAGTCATTTCCATAGTTGATAATTCCACCTCCCTACCACCTCTTACACTTTGAGAGGTTTCCAGTGCTATACTGCATATACTTTTGTATAATAGCATTGCATTGATGAAAACAAAACAAAACTTGTTTTTAAAATCTTATCGATATAGTTACTGTTGACCAATACTTTCTCAGCCAGTCTGGGCAACCTGTTTTGAAAAACCTTCCAGCCTGTATTACCTGGGTACAACCAGGAATGTAACAGGCAAATCTGACAATTTACTGTACTATAAAGCTGCTCAACGGGCAAAACTATGTTTACATCCGTACATTGGAGCATCCAGTTTAACACATTTTGCCACAGTAAGCAACTCCTAGCCAACACCTGCTTACCAAGTTAGCACTGTCCCATACTCCTTGTACTCCCACGCAGCCCGTCATGGTTTTTCCTCCTTGACAGCTCTCTGAAGGGAAATTTTCTCTGGCTGCTCTAGGTCCTAAGGTTCTTGAATTCTAAATTCAAGCTTTAAAGGGTCCCTCATGCAGTTAGGCAGTGGGACTTCCATATTCCTCTGGAAAAGAAAGCATGTATTTCTGGAATGCATATTTGTAGTCTGAAAAAGTTGACTATGAATAACTCTTACATATTTAGTAGATATGACAGATACTGGTCTTAAAAAATATCACAGATGCACAAGAGGCACAATGGAACAAGCTTCAAGTGCAGGTTACTAGTTAAAATAATCAGGAAATTTACTGAATAAGGACTTTCACAAAGTTTCTATACACACAGAACACAAAATCAGAAGCCAACATCCTCTAGAGTGTCCATGAACACTACCATTCTAGCTGAGGCCTTATGTCTCTCTCATGTCACATACTTCATCCTATGAAGTGGCTTATACTGACACTGGAATCTCTGTTGCTTTGCCTTTAGCAGATTTTTATTTTTTTTCCATTGGTTTCTAAATCCAAATGGGAATAAGAATGAATATAAAATAGTCCATTTTTTCACATCATGTAATGTCTGTTCCACACAGTGTAATGTATTCACCTGAATTTCAAGTTATTTTGTTTTCTTGTTTCTAAATCTAGATTTAGATTTAGATAAATCTAAATAGGTTTAGATAAATCTAAACCTCGATTACCACATTAAACAGTAGTATTTTGCTTATTCTGGACAACACAAGCACAGAGGCTATGTTTCAGTACCTTCAAATCACCTTCTAGGAGTAAAGCCATTGGAGCTCACTAGTACATGCTACTCCTGTTACTAAGAGGGGATAACCAGAAATAAAACAGGTATCTATCAACTCTCTTTCAAGTTCAAGCACTACTTGCCTGATATTTTCAACTATGGCAGAACGATGTATGTTTAAACTACCAAAATGCCCACAGCTTCAAAAAACGAGGTTGCTTCATGTATGCAGTGTTTATGCTCTGTAATTAATTTGGATTAATTAGTCTATGAGATTATAAATATTTAGTCTGAAATGCTACTGCATGATGTGTAATTAGTTCTAATAAGTAAATAACCAAGATTAGAAAACAAAGAATGAAACGAACTACTGTGAAATTTTTCTTGGAAAGGAGACATCAGTGTTTGTACAACAGTGTACAACATAGATACACCTTTCCAAAAGCTGTCAATTGTGCCTACTGTGCCTGGGGAGATGATGATTTACAATAGTTAACTACCTATTCATAAAGTGAATAAGCTCTCAATTGTTATGATGCAGCCCTTAAACCTGTATTTATGCTTTTGGAACTAAGGAAAGCAAGTGAGATCATTTTCATTAACAAAAAAGAAAAAAGAAAAAAAAAAGGCTGTAGTAGAAATGTCCAGTTGTGCAATGAATCTTCTGGTTTCTGGTTTCAATGTTTGTAACAAGTCACTAATCTAATACAAGGTAAATAATGAGCAACTTAAGACAAAAATCATGGAAGTTTGTTAATAAGATCCTTAATCTAGCAACATTCCATGATCAAATTCCTTTCTTCTTCTGTAACATGAAGACTTAATAATAACAGAAGATTGCCTACCTTTTAATCTCATTTTATCACTCTGTTGATATGTTAATCTGCCATCTGCCATCAAGATGTGGAAATCATAGACTATAAATGTTAATTACAGTGATACAATTCAGTTTGTTTCCATAGGAAACTATGAAGTTCAGGACTTGAATGTCTGTAACTGTTCTGCAGAAAGGTCAAGAACAAACATGTACAGACACAACATAAAATGATACAATTTTCATAGAGTCATAGAATCACAGAATCAGTGAATGGCCTGGGTTAAAAAGGACCTCAAAGATCATCTACCTTCAACCCCTCTGCCATGGGCAGGGTTGCCAACC
>PPHD01027643.1:0-11113 GCA_002909625.1 Bambusicola thoracicus
GACGCCCCACAGAAGGTAGGGGTGTGAGTATGTTTGTATACAGGAGGGTGACAGAGTGACTGGGGTGGCTCCACTAAGGCACATGGGCACTGCCTGGAGGTGCCAGCACAGGAGCAGGGCAGCACTGAAGCACAGTAATTGGAAAAGCACACAGTGCAGAGCTCTCACTGCTCTTTGGAAATCCCAACTCACCGATTATTTGATCCTTTTCCCAGATTCCCTGGCTTCATGCCCACTGCCCAGGGCCTTTGTTAGTTCTGATGAAGCTGGAGATGAGAAGGATAGGTCTTGTCCAGGCCCTGCCACTTGCTGTGTAGTGCCTTGGCTAACAGCTGAGAGGGCTGCGAGGACAGAGGCAGCAGTTTGGCAACAGTGGTGGCTCCCAAACAGTTGTGCTTGGGCACAACTGGGACAGAAGCCCCTAGAGCTGGGGCAGAAGCACAGCCTGTGTAGCTCCTCACCCACTGCTCTTGCTAGGCACCTTGACTGCTTGTTTGCTGTTGGTTTTCAGGGCTTGAGACGGTCTCTAGAAAAGCTGTTTAGGCATCCTGGCTGGTATAAGAAAAGGCAGCTTTCTAAAAAACTCATGCTGGTAGGTTGGGAGTGCATGGACCACAGCGTGCACTTACTGCTCCACTGTCAATATGCCAAATGGTTCCTTTGTTGAGACACCAGTGTTGGAAATGAGCTGTCATGGTGCTGTGGGGTCTCATGGAGGAGCCAGAAAGAAGGGAAGAACTGCTCAAAGAACAAAAGGTATCTGCAGCGGTGCTGAGAGCTCTCTGGGAGGCACTCAACCCAGCTATGTGGCTTCTTTCTTGCCCCCTGCAGCCTGTTCTCATAGGGAGTTTTGCTACCACATCCTCCTGGACAGCAGTGCCTTGGCCTTTTCTTACTAACATCTGCAGAGGATAACACTGGTATTGTGGTGGGTTTGCCTGTCTTGTGCTCAGCCCTCCTCCATGTGGTTTCTTCACAGAGGCTGCTGTTTGGTCTCCTTAAAGTGCAGGTTGCTCTTTGATATGCAGTTGTCCTGGGGATCTGAGCGACATATGATCAGACTCCTTGAAGGCATCACATTCAGTACCAGGATCTCCATCCAGCATGGTGCTGAACTCTCTGCCAGGGTTGCCCATGCCCTGAAGGGCTGAAGTATCACACACCCCAGTGAGCTGGGAGACAGGCTGTGCTTGGGAAGCATGAGGAAACTTGTCCAGTTTCCTGGGCTGCCTGGAAATAGTGAAAGTTCTTGAAGAGCCCATGAGCAAATAAGGTGTAGCAGTGCTGGGCTCTGCTCCTGCAGCCTCGTACAGTAGAGTGCTTAGACCTCTGGGGAAGTCCCTTCTTCCAGCCCCTCTGTTCAGCCACAGCAACCTGGTGTTGGGGCAGGGCTAGACAGTAGATGCCAGGCACCAGCCAGGTGCATTACCTATGTAGTTTTAGGCAGGGGTCTGACCTTTTTACCTGCCTCTCCCAGCTTCTGCCCATCCCCGACTCTCTGCCTGTCTCTCCCGATGATGGAGAACATGCTGACATCTACAAGCTGAGGATTCGGGTGCGTGGAAACCTGGAGTGGGCCCCCCCACGACCACAGATCATCTTCAACGTTCATCCAGCCCCAACGTAAGGATCCACACGGTAGAGGGCTCTCTGGGTACCTGCCCCTTCCTCCCATTTTTCCCCATTGTTTTTCTAGGCTTTTCCGTAGTTGATTGTCCTTCCTTTCCTACTTGGCTAGCAGGGCTTCTCTGCTCTCAGCTTTCTAAATCCACACTGGCCATCTCCATCTGGTGCCTGTGCTTCCTGTCTTTGGTGTGCATCAGGGCTTTCCCCTTCCACTTAGCTGTCATCCACACTTACGTGGCAAAGAATGTGGATGTACATGTCCAGAGCTGCATCAGCGTCCACTGTCTGGTGCTGGGTGCCATCAGGTCTAGATTCACCTATGTCATCTTTTGTCTCTGGGCAGGAGGAAGGTGGCTGTGGCCAAGCAAAATTACCGGTGTGCAGGCTGTGGCATCCGGACCGATCCCGGTAAGTGCTGAGCAGTAGTTGGAGAGCAGGGAATAACCTGCGAGAGTGGGAAGATGCAGAGTGGGTGGATAGTGGCAGAGCTCAGCATGAGGTCATTGGGAAGATGGTACACTCTTTTCTGGTGTCATTTCAAAGGCCTTTGCCAGTCCTGCTCACATGTCAGCACGCATGTGTTGGGAACCTGTAAAGGGACAGTCTTTGCACACTTACCTTCCTATCCTTTGGTAGCCTGGTGGGTCTGCAGTGTCTGTATCCACAGATTTGGGTCACAGCTTCTGTGCACCCCTCTAACTGCATGAGATTGATAGGCAGGTTGTGGTCCTCAAAGAATTTTGCAGCCTGCAGCGTGCTTTCAGGCTCCAGTGTTGAGCAGTCTGGAGCCGGAGGAGGTGCTGGCAAGGCAGAACACCTTCCTCATTGGAAATGTTGACACATGGATGGGCAGAGCCTGCACCTCACCTGACTTCCCCCTTCCCCTGGGCTTGGCTAGATTACATCAAGCGACTGCGGTACTGTGAGTACCTGGGGAAGTATTTCTGCCAGTGCTGCCACGAGAACGCCCAGACAGTCATCCCCAGCCGCATCCTGCGCAAGTGGGACTTCAGCAAGTACTACGTGAGCAACTTCTCCAAAGACCTGCTGAGCAAGATCTGGAGCGACCCGCTCTTCAACGTGCAAGATATCAATCCTGCCCTGTACCGGAAGGTGAAGTCTCTCAACCAAGTGTGGGTAAGCCCCTTCCCTTGCCTTCCTGAGCGGGGTTTTGCAGGGGGAGGGTGGCTGCCAGTTGTAAATCATGTGCTGGAGAAGCTGGGGAGAAGCGGATATTTCAGTTTCTGAAGCTTAAAACCTCAGCGCTGTGGGTTTCTGTTCATATCTTGTTTCCTGTGCAGCAGCACAGAATGGGAAGGTATTTCTGCTTGGTGTCCAGCTGGGCCTTGATTTATTTCCTGGAGCGTGTGACGACTGGTTGCGCTCGCTGTATGCAGCGTGGTGTAAACACTCCTGTACCAGGGGAGCAGCAGTCGTTTCACCAGTGCAGGAAACAGGGCAGACGTGTTTGGCTAAGGTCTGTGATCTGTTTACTGATCCCTTGTGTCCCTCCTTCCTCTCCAGCTGCTGCGAATCCAGCTCTTCCACATGAAGAACATGTTTAAGACGTGCCGGCTAGCTAAAGAGTGAGTCCTGGGGCGCGATGTTACGCTGTTTGCTGTCCTGTATTTGACTCAGGAGAGTTTCTCTGCTCTGAGCTCCAGTTTTGCTGTCCTTGCAGCCTCCTGGACTCCTTCGATGCGGTGCCTGGCCACTTGACAGAGGATTTGCATCTCTACTCTCTAAGCGACCTCAGTGCCACCAAGAGGGGGGACCTGGTGCCTCGTCTAACGGAGCTCCTGAAGGCAGGCAGCCTGCACGTTGAGAAGTGCATGGTAAGGCCTCTATAGCCACCTACTGCACAGCTCTGAAACACCCTTTGGGTAGGCTTTCTGCATAAATAGCCAGTGGGAAGCCATTTCACATGCAGAACAATCACAGAATTAACTGCTTACATGCTTGCTGCTCTCACCTGTTCCACAGAGTTGCTACCCAGCACATGTGGAATATTTCTTACCCCATTTTTACTTTCTCCTTAACACGCTTATTCTGCCTTGCTTTGCTTCACGCTGGGGCTGGACTGTCTCACATAGGTAGAGCAAGACACTGCGTCCTACTGTCCAGCTCCAGGAAGATGAGGAGCATTGAGCTTACTTTTTCCTGACCTTTTCTTCTAGCTGTGCCAAGCCAAAGGCTTCATCTGCGAGTTCTGCCAGAATGAAGGCGACATCATCTTCCCCTTTGAGCTCAACAAGTGCAAGACATGTGAAGGTGAGGTACTGGGGAGAAACAGGAAGGGGGTCAACAACATCGTCTTCTTCATTTTTGATTGGCTTTGTGCCAGCAAGAGATGCTGAGCCAAACACAGCTAACCAGACCAGGGTGCTTCTATGGATGGCCACACGATAACAGCAGCAGATCAGTTGTTTACAGCAGTGTTTAAAATAATATTACAGTGGTATTTGCTCCTCCAGGGGAGCAGCTCTGCCCTGCAGTGAAGCATGTGCTGTAGGGTCAGAGTTAGGACTGCAACAGTTTCAAGTCAGGTACCCCACAGCGTGACTTCATGCTGCTTTCAGAGCAGTGCCAAACCCCTTCTTTGGGTGTTTGTCCTCTTGGACATGTCTAGAACATCCCTCTGCAGGTGTGGAGAGCCAGGCAACCAGTGCTAGCCCTCAGCTGCTCTCTTTTTCTCCCCTCAGAATGCAAAGCCTGCTACCACAAGTCCTGCTTCAAGTCCACACGCTGCCCTCGCTGTGAGCGACTCCAAGCCCGGAGAGAGCTGCTGGCCAAGCAGAGCATGGAATCCTACATCTCAGACTATGAAGATGATGAGCTGGAGCAGCAGGAGGCAGCAACAGCCACCTAAGCATGGTGCAGCAGAGGAGCAGGCACTGGGTTTATTTACACCTTCGTCACCAGAGACTGAACCAAGCATACTTGCAGTGAGGATGACTGGCAGGACACTCATCATACCTGGAGCACCGTGTCAAATGGATCTGCTTTCCCCTGTACAGCAGTGTTGGGGAAGGAGTATCTTCCGTCATCTGGTCTGTTCCAGGTAATGGACACCCTGCAATGCCTTGATGTGCGGAAAGGTGGCCAGTCCTGTCTGTCCTGCAGGCAGAATGTGAGCCTTTTACCAGGCAATTGCTCGTTAGCCTGTCTGCGGCCTTCTCCATCTCCATGCCCTTCTTCCTAGAGGAGTCCTCACTGGGGTCAGCACTTTCTACTCATCAAGGGGACACTGGAAGCTCTGGCCATCTGCTCCTGGGAGAGGGAAGTCCGTTCTCCAAGTCCTTCCATCCCCTGTCTTGCTGCTAGTTTGTGTGTACATGAAAGGAGGGAAGGGTTAGGGGGAGGGGTGGGGGGTTGATGGGACATTTAGCAGTTCCCTTTAACATCTGGGTTGGAACCATTGCCAGTAAACCATTGCTCTCCCTCCAGAATCAGAACAGAGGAAGTAACAGTGATGTGAACACTGTATGTCTGCCCTGCCTCCCCCCACACCATCCATGCTGAGCTGCTCTATCTCCCTCCACCCCAAAGGCATTGCAATGGGAGCAGCTGAGATGCACGGCTGTGTGAGGGGACTGCTGCTGGGCAGGGGCTGGAGGCAGCCCTGCATGATAGGACACACAGTTAGCAAGGCTTTAAACCTCACATCCCCTTCATGCTGCTGCTCTGTCCTCCCTGGGGTCTGCCTCTTCCTGTAAAAGAAGACATGGGACCTCCCCACAGCAGCAGCACCAGGGCCTGCCTTGCATGCAGCTGTCTTCTGCCTGCACCAGTTGGGATGTGTAAAGCCTCTTGGCTCAGTCCTCTGGTCACCTCCCCCTAACTTCTCTGTCCTGGTTGTTCTTTTACGTTGGGCTTTTTTTTTTTCTTTTAATTGGCTGGATTTAGTTTTATTTTTTTTAAACGAGGTTGTATGTATTTTTAACTGTTTGTTCCCCCACCCTGAGGAGATGCTCCTTTTACGGAGCATGCAATTTGTTTGGGACTTACCAGCGTAAAAGCTCCAGAGCTTTCCTGCTCCTGGTCCATCACCTCCTGACAGAAGCTAGCAAATGCCAGGGGTTCTCTCTCCCATCAGCTCTGCTGTCCTTGGGAGAGCGGTCACCGAGCCCCTCCAGGGAACAGAGCAGGCTGGTCCCAGAAAGAGTGCACCTGAGAGAGGCCTGGCCCTGGAGGTGCTGCAAGGTGCCTCTGCAGCCAGGGATGCTTTATCCCATGGCATGTGTCCAGCACCAAGTTATCGTGGGAGGAACATGCACACCCAGCATTAGGGTGGACGTTAGGAAGGATGGTGGGGCCTGTGTATGTGCAAGAAGGGTGGTGATGAGCAGGGGGCAATATGCTGTGAGAAGGCTTTCAAGATGTGCCTAGGTATGGGGTGATGGCAGGGTTGGAAGGGCAAGGCTGGGACTGGGAGAGGTGGCCGCAGTGCAGCTCCAAGCCTTGCTGATGGGACAGCATCTCCTCCCTGTGCTGCAGCATCCTGTCACAACCAGCTCTAGGGATCCCAGCCTGGAGCAGTTCTGTTCCCCCACCTGCTCCCGAGTTCTTGCCTCCTCCCATCTATCCTCATTTTCCCCAGGAGAGCAGCTGCTCTCCTACCTGCTCTGCCAGCTGGAAGCTCTGGAGCTACCCCAACTTGGTCTACCTTGCCAGCAGAGAGCACTGCCACTGTTCTTGCCTCTGGTCCGCACGCTGCCATCCAGCTCAGCAGGACGAGCTGGCCTCCCTGCTCCTGGGATCTGGCTCAGAGCAGCACAACTTCATCCACGCTGTTTTGTTTGAAGCACTTTAATGTCATGGGGGCACTGGCTGAGAGGCTGCCCACATCCCGTTCTAGAAGCACTGAGTATATTTAGAGAAAAGCAAATGGATTTTGGTTTATTTGTGTTTTCCTCCCTCTGTCTGAAAGCAATGGGGACTTGAAACCTGGCAGAGGGCTCTGGAGCAAGGTGATGTACAACACTAACACCCCGACATGATGCTGGAGCTTGCCAAGGCCCCAACTGTTTGTAAGGGAGAACCACAAGCTGCCCCAGCATTTCAGTGGAGCCCTCCCCACGGGACTGCTGCACAGCGTAGCAGTGAAGATGCCGTCCCTAATAAACTAAGTTAATGTGAGGTGGGGTTGTGTCCCGAGCTTTTTCTTTCTTTTGCTTCTGGCAGGGAGCTCAGCTTCAGTGCGAGCAGGGACAAGGCAGCAGCATCCCTCACCATGCAGCTGGCCTTGTGCACTGCACTGCCAACATAGGAGCTACAAACCACAGTCTTTACAACAAAGCCTCAAGGTGTGCTGCTGTTGCAGCCAGCCCTCCGCCACCACCCATAGCAAATCTGTATCAGTGCAAGCCAGCACCACAAAAAAAAACACATCCACCTGTGCAGGGGGCAGTGCCAACCAGCTCAAGGTCCCTCAGCCCTCCATATCCTGGTCACTTGCAGTGGGCGTAGCGGCGCTCAAACTGATCCACGTCAAACTTGCGCTTGCAGCCAGCATAGTTCATGTAGCGGATCTTCCCAAAGACATCCCGCTCCTTCCAGCCCTGGTCGTGGATGCCACAGATGGACCACAGGCAGCCTGCCGAACATGAGGATGGAGCATCAGCTCTGCCCTGTGCCCACGGGCATCTCAGGGCCAGAGAGCAGCTGGGACATGGATTCTTCGCAGAGCCCTCTCCTTCACCATAGTGTCATTTAAGTTGGAAGGGACCTTTAAAGGCCATCTGGTCCAACTCCCTGCAATGAACAGGGACACCTACAGCTCCACCAGGTGCTCAGAGCCCCATCCAGCCTGACCTTGGGTGCCCACTGCCTCTCTGGGCAACCTGTGCCAGTACTTCACTATCCTTATTTTAAGAAGGTTTTTCCTTATATCCAGTCTCTCATCCCCAGTGCTGTACCTGCCCATGCCCCCTCCCCAGCTTGCCTACGTAACCGTTGGGGTCCATCCCATCCAGCTCGTAGCGGTCGTTGAGGTAGATGGCAAACTGTAGGGCTTCCTCAGGGCTGCGGGTCCACTCCAGGATCTTCTTGGCCCAGTACATCCGCAGGAAGCCGTGCATCTTGCCCTCCCGCACCATCTGTAGCTGTGGAGAAGGGCACAGCCACAGCGGTCGGTCCATGCCAGCACAGATGCAAGTCTCAGAGGAGAGACCTCCAAACAAGGAGATGGGGGTCACTAACCTGAGCAGCGTTCCAGAGTGGGTCATGCGTGGTGGCCTGCTCCAGTTGGGGCAACTTGTAGAGAAAGGGCCGCTTGTCTTTGGCGTGGAGCTTCAGTGTGCTTTGTGCCCAGTCATAGGCACCTGTGAGAGAGGTGAGAAGCATTGCTGAGCAAACCGCTCCCCTCCAGGACCTGAGGGGGGTTCAAGAAACACGGGGCACAGAGGGACGTGGGTTAGCGGGCATGGTGGTGATGGGCTGATGGTTGGACATGATGATCTTAGAGCTCTTTTCCAACCTTAAGGGCTCTATGGCCCATCCTCTAGCAGGAACGGGGCATTGAGGTGACCACACTGGAGTATTTGCCCAACCTCAGCCTTGTCCACCAGCCTCACGGATGCTACCTCGCACACTGTCATAGTTCTCGTTGTAGTAGCAAAAGTTCTCTGCCAGCTCCCGCCGTACCACAGCCTCCTCCACAAAAGCATCCACCGACTCCTTGTAGACACGTCGGTGCTTCTGCACCTCTAGGATGGCTCGCTGGGTGGACACCTGGCCTGGGGACATGGGTATGGCATGGGTTGGGCCACCTGGCTGAGCCACCAGCACTTGGCCCTTAATTGATGGGATGGGATGGCCTGGAGCACTCACCAAAGTGAAACCATGGAGAAAGGTTGCTGAGAGCTGCCTTGTTCGGGTCATTCCTCTGTGAGCCAAAGGACTTGAGCCGCTCGGTGATGAAGGACTGCAGCATGGCCAGCCCAGCAGCAGTGCCAGGGGTTGCCCATGTCACCTCTGTCACCGTACGGTCCACCTGCAGGCTGGAGTAGCAGGCATCCCATGCAATGGGCTGCAAGCAAACAAGCAGCATGAGAGCAGAGCTGCAGCAGCAGGTGCTGCCCAGCCTTAATGTATATCCCCCATGTGCCAACTAGGGGCTGTCTCCAGCCTACAAGCCCCCAGCTCCCACCAGCTGTCTATTAAGCAGCTCAGCACAGTAAAGATCTGCTGTGAAAATGGAGTGGGAACCCCCCACCCCCAGGGTGTCTCCATCTCCGCACCACCTGTGGGTGGTGTCCCCCTTCTAGGACCACAAAGCCATGAGGCCACCCAGGACCAAGTGGATCTCCGCAGGTACCTCTGGGGGGTTGGGTGGTGGATGTGGGTGCCGAATAACAGGAGGGAACTCGGTGAGGAACTCTGGAAGCTGGCTGTGGATCTTGGCCCGGATGGTCCTGGCGCTGTACTCCTGCTTGGGGGATGCGACCCAGCAGGGCACGATGTTGTGGGCATCCACCTGGGAAGGGAAGCTGGAGGTGGTGATGTGAGCATAAGCCAATGTTCCCAACGGCACAGTGCACGCTGTGTTCTCTGACAGACCCAAGATGTGTGTCCTCCAGAGGCACCCACCTGTGCAAAGGGCACATCCTCAGGCAATCGCTCCTTGACCTCCTCCACCCACTGCCGGGGGACACGGAGGGGACAGAAATCTGTCACCAGCCCTCCCACGCCGTGCTCCACCACAAAGCTGGGCAGAACATCCTTGGGGCAGCCCAGCAGCATATGGAAGGGGATGTCCAGCTCCGCACACTCCTGCAATGAGAGGACAGGGCTTAAGGGCTGCCCTCAGCCGGCTCCACCCCCCCCTGCCCGCTGCAGCGGCCGTACCTTGGCCACCTCCCGCAGCCCCCTCAGCATGAAGCCATAATGGCGGATGGTGGCATCCAGGAACGTGGGCACCAGGCAGAAGCAGACGCGGAGAGGCAGCTCTTGCTTGAGGGCCAGGCGCTGGGCGTAGAGGAAAGCCCAGTTATCTGCATGGCGAGCAAACGGGGAATGCTTAATAGGAGCCCTACCAGAGCACCCAGCACTGCAGGGCACGGGGCTGCTCCTACCTTGCACCCGCTGGTCCCGACACATCCAATAGAGGATGCACTCGGCGCCTTCCTTCAGCTCGGAGCCCCGGGACACGAGCCGGGCGCGCTGTTTGTTGTAGCGGAAATCCCGCACCGACGGGGCTGTCCTGCGCCGGGCTTCCCGCACCGCGGCCTCCAGCGTGCCCACGGCCTCCTCCCCCTCCTCCTCCTCCCTCTTCGCAACCCCCTCCTTTCTCCCCTTCCCGCTGCCCCGCGGCATCCTCAGCCCCAAACAGAACCCCCGAACCCCGGCGCGAACCCACGTGGCGGCGGCGCAGCGGGCGTTACACAACGCGGGGCGGAGCGGGCAGTGAAATAGGCGCGACCTCCCCGCCCGGCCCCCACCCCTTCCCCGCCTCGCAAGCAACGAGGAAGCGGCCCGGGAGGAGCGGAGCTGGGCAGCGCTCTCAGCATCGTCCTTCCTCCCCCAAAGCTGGTACCGTCCCCCTGCACAGCACAGCCGCCCAGCGCAGTCTTTGCCCCCAGCCCAGGGAATGAGGAAACCACGCTCCGTTCCATCCCGCGGCTGCGGGCTGAGCGCACACCCCCAAAATCCTCCGGGCTCACGGCCCAGCCGCAGGGCAGGTGGCTGCCGGGCGTTGTGCCCATCGCTGGGAGTGCCGCGTTGGGTGGAAACCCCCCCCTTCGGTGCCAACACCTGGGGAAACAAAAGGACCCACCTGGGCGCTGCTGGGCAAAGGCAACACGGAAACTGCGCGGCGCCGGGGCTGTGGGGAGCGCTCGGAGCTGTGTTGGCTGGAGGGTCCCGAATCCTGCCCGGGGCGTGGGGTCCTGCAGGGGTATGGCTGCACGCAGAGCAGGGCTGTCCCTGTCCCTGCTGCTGAGCGTCGCTGTGTTCGAGCTGGCGCTGGGTAAGGGCTGTGGGAAACGCGTGGGGGCATCGCAGCGCAGGGCTGGGGGGAGCCGTGCCACCCCTACCACGGGGTGGGAACCTCGGGGTCATCGCCATCCACGCGGCCTCCCACGAGCCTGAGGCAGCCACCGGCCCTCAGCTATCACAGAGCTTCTGCGGCTTGCAGCGCGCATCCCGCCGCTCATCCCTGACACACCAGCCGGGATTCGTTCCTCTCTCTCCCCATTTCCCCTGGGCCCCGCTCCATGCTTTGTGCCCCGCGTTATCGGTTCCTGAACATCTGCTCACGGCTTTGTGTACGCTGCCCCGGAGCTCCCAGCCCGTCTCAGGGTAACCGGTTCCTGCGGCTTTTCCCGTCCGACGGGCGGCTCTGAGCGCCGCAGGGCTGGATGGAGGCGGTGGGACGGGGCCATCGCTGGCGCCGGGAGGGGGTTCCGCCCGGAGCTGTGCCCGCATCCCCCGCTGTCAGCCTGGGGACATCCGCGGGGATCTGTATCTGCTCAGGACGGCGATCCCC
>PPHD01027644.1:968-11113 GCA_002909625.1 Bambusicola thoracicus
CCCCCCCCCCCCCCCCCCCCCCCCCCCCGAAATTACTTGATTTCATTTATTCACACACTAAAAAGTCTGTCATAAAAAGGTATACTTATGCGCCTTCTGAACATGAGCTGTGATGCCTCTGTGGTCTGCCATTAGACTTCTGTACTGGTTTTCCCTTTGCCTGATGCACTTGCATCCTGAAAAGTGTGTCCTTGCACCCCACCACCCCTCAGTTTAGATTTTCCCATTTTGACCTGCAGGATATTTTTGTTCCTAACAGTAGCTGAGATTCACCGAACCAAGTGTTATAAGGAACTGTTTTGCCAGGCAGGGTGGAGAAGGAGCTTTGTAGGCTGTTTGAGGGCATTCACTTAGCAGGAGGTGCGCTTGGCTCTAATGGCAAAGAGCCGCTCTGCCTTCCTCCCCACACATCCTCACCGGCACCATCCCCTTCCCCTCACCCTTCACCCCCCTGCTCTTTGCTCTGGAGTGCTCTGGAAACAGGTTGCTGTGATTTGCAAGCTGGTGTGGCTGCAAAAGACCATGGTCACCCTGCCTACCTCCTGCTCTGGCAGTGGCAGAGCTCAGGGCCCCACAGCAGCACCAAGGGCACCAGCCCTCACTGGTGCCAGCAACCGCCCAGGTGGTAACAGGGATAGAGAAAGGCACAACTCACAGCACTGGGGTTGGCAAATGCTGGGTGCGGGTGTTTCTTTTGAAGCAAGAGAGAAAGGGATGAGCACTTGCCACACTTGTCAGGAAAACAGGAGGGACCAAGTGTGCGTGGATAGGGCGTGAAATACACGATTTGCTGGCGGAGAGGAGAGCAACCGCTCTGCCTACTGGTCCAGGCACTGGTGCAGTGTATGTAAAGCACCCCTCTATCACCTGCACAGCAGGGGAAGCAGGGAGGTGCCAGCCCATGGCTTCTGTCTGAGGGGGCTGGCCATTATGGACAACTAGGGATGAGGCTTGCCAGGCTATCCTGCTTTTCCAACACCTCCACAGCTCCTCGTGGGGCACAACCCAAAAGCAGAGATCACAAACCTGCATGGGTTTGCACTGCTGTGTGGCCCTGTTGTCCCTTCCCCTCCCCTCAGCCCCGGGTTTCTTTGCTGGCTGTGGCAGCTATCTCAACCCCGATGGATTCCTGCAGGATTCCTGCACGTAGGTGCTCTGACGGAGCAAAATGGGGGCAGAGGGAGGAGGCGGGGATCAGCAGCTGCCACGCAAGCTGGGATTGCAGCTTATGAAGCTGCTGCGTGCAATGAGCTGTGGATAAAAGCACTTGCATGCCTGATCCAAAGGCGTTAGTGCTCATGTAGGCGCTGCTCTTGCATACCACGGTTCCTTTGTACATACACTCCTTGTGTCAGTGTCTTATCAAGAATCTAAGGCAAAACCCAAGGAAGCTGCGCAATACGTGAAACCTGCCAGGTGAGAGCAGCATTCAGGAGCTGCTTCTCCAGGTAGCTGTGGTGCTCTTCTCCATCAGTTTGGCTGCCCATAGCTCAGCTGTCGGCTGAACTGCTTTCTGTGAAAGCATCCCTTGTTGCTGCAGCCCAGGGGCTGCAGTCCTGCTCTGGTGCCCCCCGGGAGGCACAGGGCTGATGGGGACAGGGCAACGGGGTCCCTGAGTGAGCCAGGGACGTGTGTCTAACTAGAGATTGATCAGAGGATGGGTGGGTTTGCGTTACTTCTTAAAAAGCAATGGTTGAGTTTATTCAGGGTGGGGTTGGGATTTTACTTTTGATCAAATGGCACTCACACGAAACACTGTCTCAAGCAAGAGGTTTTTAGGTGTCAGAGCCTCTGCCTTTCCAGTTCTTCTGCT
Source organism: Bambusicola thoracicus (assembly GCA_002909625.1). Taxonomy (NCBI): domain Eukaryota; kingdom Metazoa; phylum Chordata; class Aves; order Galliformes; family Phasianidae; genus Bambusicola; species Bambusicola thoracicus. The sequence goes on from PPHD01027644.1 coordinate 2,782, forward strand.
CTGTGTGCGTGTGTGTTGAAAGGAGCGTGATTTAATATGGTTGCCCTGCAGTTTAGAAATGCTGTGCTGAAGGGCTGGCTGCTAGATCGCTCTTGCAAAGTTTCTTCTGGATCCCATGGAAGTAGCAGATGTTACTGCTCAACAGTGAAGACAGAAGCTTAAAGTTCAAGGAAAGCTTTGCATCAGGCTGGGAGAACAAAGCCAAATCTTGATATTTCCTTGTCAGAGCTTTGTGCCTGATAGTAAATCTCGACGATGAATGTGGTGTGGATATGCAGTTCATTACCACCTGACTTCCCATGCAGATGTAGCAACACTTGCGTGTTCTCATCTCTCTCGGTTTGTCATCTGCAGCTGGAGTAAGGGTGTGCTGGGAAAAGCGAGTGCGTCCTGGGGAAAGAAAGAAAAAAGGCAGGACTTGCCTTTTTGGGCTCAGACACTTAAAATATGTGCTTTAGGTGATGACAGTCCCAGGACGCAGAAGATGAGAGCTCACTTTCTTGGGCTCCCGGGAAGCTCTTTGTAAATGAATCAGGGCCAATGACCTCATTTTCAGTAAGCGAGGAGGGGAGGTCCTTGCTGATTTGTCTGTGGAGATGCGTGATTAAGCTGCAGAGTAAATAATAGGAACAAATTTTTCAGAAGGACCTCTCCCTGGGGGCTTGTTCCCACTGAATCAGTCCCGGTTACATCAACAAGCAGTGCTACTTCAGTGACTGGAGGAGTCACCGAGGCTGAGTGCTCCTTTCCCCTCAGCTGGGTCGTCACCATGGCTTTCTATTTCCATCGTACTGCGGCACAAATGCCTTGTAAGTATGCGTCGTAGTGGGGCCTTGAGTTCAGAAAGCAGGGATGGGTTGGTGGTCCGAGCTTTGCTTTCCTTTTTCCCAAACGTCCGCAGTTACTGGGATGATGTCCTCCACTGGAAAGCATCCAGGAAAGCCCAGCAGAGAGGAAGAGAGGTAAGCAAAGGAGCACGAGTGGGGATGCAGTAATACGGGCATCGGTAGAAATTGTTTTTCAGCAGAAGAAATGCAGGTTCAGGGCAACTGGGCTCAGCCAAGCAGACGGCTGAGTCAGCACGTTGTGCTGTTGTCTTGCCTTCCTCCCTGGAAAGGGAAAAGGACATGCACATGCCTCCTCCTCCAAGTGCTCCGGATGAATTTCCCAGTGTTCTGGAGCCTGCAAAGCTCTGTGCAGGGTGCGCGAGCCCGGAGAAAGCACAATAGCTGCAGGGAGAGCCTGGCATTGCTTCAGAAGTAGCAGGTTTTGTGGTGCTGGGAGCAGAACTGCCTCTAAACATCACTGGAAAATACTTTGGTCTAATAACGCTTTTCTGTTTTCCTGTTTTCCCTAAGTTCACATTCTTTGCCCTGGTTTTTGGCTGACTGATGAATTGATTTATTGCTTTAATAGCAGAAAATGGCCATCAGTAAATCCCTTGCTGCCTCCAAGGCAAACTGCTCATGGTTTGTTCGTACTCCAGAGAGCACATACTTTGCAGGGTGATTTTCCAGCCTTGGTCCTCAGGCTGACTGCGGAGACCGCGCTCCTTCTGGTGCACTTCCATGCATGGATGGAAGTGCATTTCCCAGGCAGAGCTTTGTCCTGACTCAGGTTTTGTATATCCATACCCTGCCAGCAGTTTGGGACGGTTTGGATGTACATGCTGGATGCAGCCACATTCATGTGACTTCCTGGGCTAAACTTTCTTATGGGGGAAGAAGCAAAGTCTTTGTTTACCCGTCTCAATGGAAAAGTTTAGTTCTGGCCTGTCTAGCCAAGGGGGAAAGGAGTGTGCCAGAGTGATAGCGCAGCGGGCTCTGGCTGCTGGCAGAGCAGAGGCAGGGCTGGTGCTGGGCATGCTGCCGGCATCGCGCCCGGTGGTGCAGGGTGCCCTGGGCCATGGGGATCCTGCAGCTATTTCTTGGCTCTCTCGGCTGCTAAAGATAGAGCTGCACAAGTCCCTTCAATGTCAGTCAGGGAATGAGCAGCAGAAGCTGTGTTTGTGGGGAATAGCAGCGGGTTGGGAAGGGAAATGTCTTCAGGCATGGATGCGCAGAGCACGGGATGCTCAGGTGGTGTGGGATGCTCTCTTGCAGGGCTGAAAGGCACAGACTTCCCTTATGGCTTTCATTTAAATGGGTTGAAACTGCTGCAAAGTTAAATTTTAGTCAGGCAATGCACCTCTGTGCTTTGAAAACTGTAGGCGTGTGGCACAGCTCCTCTTGGAGTCATTTAAACGGGCTCGGCAAAGGGACAAAGGTATCCCATGCTTTCAGATGTGTGGGCTGCTCTCCTGATCCTCTCTGCAGCAGCACACTTCCCCACAGCACCGCCGTACAAAAGGGAGGTTGGACTGAAGAACATTCATTTAATATATATTTTCCAATGAAAGGCTCAACTGGACCCAGGACTTACTAAATCCAGCTCTTGAGACCAGCCACTCAGAAAAGATAGCGTTTTATATTGTCCTCTGCTGATGGTAGGAAGCAAAAGAGCATGCCCTGCATATGCATTACCTGTCCCGCAGCATTTAAAGTCTGCTGCTGGAGCAGGAGAGCCCGGGCGAAGCTGCTGCTAATCCCCAGCCCCAGCTCTTGTTGCAGCGCGGTTAGAGCACTGCTGCAGCTTCCCTGCTGATTTTGTCCAGATCCCCACTCCTGCGAGTGCTTCTGCTCCTTGCCTTTGAAGCTGCTTGGACTCAAATTAACAATGCTTTAATGGGATGAGCATCTTCCAAATGAGACCGTTGGCTGCTTGCCATTGCTGCCACTTTCCAGATGCTTTAGATAACCCCTTTTTAACAACATTTCTCTGAAAGAAACCAGAATTCCCCTACCATTTCCAAATCTAGCTGCTCTCCAGGCCGTGCCAGTCGCTGCCTCGTGATTACTTTGCTGGTCTAAGACTGTGTCACAAATAATCACCTCCTCAACACATCTTCTGTTAGTACCTCTAACAGACTGGCTGTTAGAATACCTTGGGTCATTAGTGAGGCACTGTTTCCAGCACATAAACATTTCCATCCCAGAGTGACTGGCTGTTACTACCTAAAACGCTTACTCTTGTTTATAAGCATGCTTATGCCCACGTGACGACCCGGTGAGAGGGACTGCACTGTGCTCCTGGTCCCATAGCATTCACTGGCAGAAGTGTTATCCTTTTATTTACAGATTTATGGTTCTACGGGCGCATCAGCCATACCACTTCTGGGCATTCATGTTTGCATTTTAAAATCCAGCTTCAGCTCTCATGAGGTTTCTAAATCTGCCCTTGTGAGCTCCAGCTTCAGCTGGCCCTGTTGGGTGCTGGGGTCCCTCCTGCACTGTCCCATGGAGGTGATCAAATTGTGGCCACTAGCCAGGCAGTAACTAGGTTGGTGTTTAGGAGCCACATGGTTTTTGCATGCACGGTTATGTTTGGGATTGAGAATGGGAAGGATTTAGCCACAGTATTTGCATAGCTCTTGTGCAGAGCTCTGAGATGTTCACCCTGCAGAAGAGAAGGCCCCAGAGAGACCTAGCAGCAGCCTTTCAGTATCTAAAAGGAAATGTTAAGAAAGGGATGGAGTCTTTAGCAGGATCTGTTGTGATAGGACAAGGAGAAAGGGTTTCAAACTAAGAGGGGAGATTTAGAGTGGACAGAAGGAAGAAGCTTTTTCTTATGATAAGGGTAGAGAAGCACTGGAACAGGTTGCCCAGAGACGTGGTGAATGCTTCATCCCTGGAGACATTCAGAGTCAGAGTCAGGCTGGAAGGGGCTCTGAGCACCTGATCGAGCTAGAGATGTCCCTGTTCATTGCAGGGGAGTTGCAGTAGATGGCCTTTAAGGATCCCCTCCAACTCAAATGATTCTGCGATTCTATGAATGTGCTGCTGTTCATCATAGCTGTGTAGTGCCGATGGATGTGTGAGCCTCCTCCACCAATGGTGCGGTCAATGGGACTCTAGTGGCTTGTGGTAGAAACAGCTGGGTGAGCTTTGTCTTCTGAAAGGGGAGCAAATGGAGCCTTTTTAGTAATTCCTGTCACACTGAGAATGCCACTCCTTGTAGCTTCCTGACTTGTTTTTAGTGCAGAGCATCTTGATGTTTGTGCAGGTGAAGGAACGGTGAATCCCAAATGGTCCCATGCAAAAAAAAATGCAAACACTGCTATGATTAGCTTTCCATCCCAGGTGACAGGGACAGAATGTTTGCAAAGCAGTGCAGCTTATTTTCTGCAGATCTCACCTCCTTACTGCTAAGGCTGAGGAACCTTGGGCGCCGTATTGCTGGAGAGGCTGGCATCCCTACATTACTGCACATAGTTGTAGCTTTGTTTGCATTAACAGTGTAGGATCTTCTCCTTCACTTGCCGAGCAGTGGCCCCAAGCAGTGCTAGCTAGCTGGGCAGGGGAGGCAAAGTCTCCAAAAGGCACCTAGCTCTAAGCTGAAGTGTTGATGGGTAACATGTGATCTCTGATTGATCTTGGTATCACTCATTGTGAGGCTGTCTTCTGCAGAGAGCTGGACTGTCTTTTCACTTAGGAATCACCAGAGGAGGCATGGGCAGCTTTTAGCAGTCGCCTATCTGTAGCTTCTTTCCATTTCTAACCAGCAACAGGAGCAACCTGACAGCTTGGAAATGCCTGTAGAGTTGTTTTTTTGTTTTGTTTTGTTTTGTTTTCCTTTTCTGTTTTCCTCCAGGAAGAGAAGGCTGCTTAAGCCTCTTAATTCCAGACCACTGAACGAATGCTTTAATTCTCCACTGGTCCCTGACTCTTGTAAAAGGATGGCTGTGCTGCAGCCGGCGTGTCGGTACACATGGGGGCTGGTGGTCACAGCAGCTGCCTCTCAGCACCCATCAGGGATGCAGGATCAGCCTGCAGGGCATAACACGCCGCACAGGGACAAGATGCTGAGCTTTTTGGTTCTGCACGTGGGGGATACACAAACAGGTTTGCTAACACAGCAGCAGAGGCTGAACGGAAGAGGAAATGCTAACTCTCATCCTAAAATGCCACCGTGAGATTGCAAAAGCACTGAATAGTTAGTGAGGCTGCTAGAGAGCATCCCCAAAATGTTAGAATTGTACCCAGCGGGTATGTCCAACATCTGGCTTGATAGCTCCCCTCTGCCCACATCTGAGGCTCTGCGGTCTGTGAATTGCTGTGCCTGGTGCCTTACAGCTCTGGCCAGCGGGTGGTGGATGAACTCCCACACGGCCGGGCCCCGGGGATGGCAGAGCAGTCGGGAGAAGTCTGTAGTTAGTTGGGCAACAAACATCTCCTGGGGGGACCTGACCCCAGGGCCACCCATGTGTGGAGGGATGAGTGGCGGTTGTCAGCAGGAGCTGCGATCTGGGATGTGCCTCATCCCACACCCGCACTGTGCTGTCTCAGAACACTCTGAGAAGCACAGTGGTTCGGCTAGATCCGAACCACACACACGCTCATACTCTGTACCAGGCGCATTTCTGGCTCCGTCCCGTGCTTCTCCATTCAAACACAGTGCAAGCGGCGCGCAGCACGCCCTGCAGGATCCTGCCGCGTCTTGCTGATCTCTTGATAGCTTGCTCAAGAAAGCCACCTCCTGTTCTGCAAGCTTCAACACCGTGTAATGGAAAAATGTAGAAGCGGGGCCCAGCTGTGCGTCACCGGCTGCCTTGGCAACCCCCGCCCGCACTCAGCTCGGCCATAGGCGCGCAGGGCTGTCTGTCTGGCATGGATGGGACGCAGCGCTCGGCATCCCCCAGCCCTTAGCAGCGTGCCGAGGGAGAACGAGGAAATACCAGGGCTCTCTCGTGTCACTGGAGCCTGCTGGGTGCTAACGCAGCAGGAATTTAGGAGCTCCGCAAGGAATTCCGTCAGTCTTCAAAGAAAGGGCAGAGGCATCTGGCGCTTGGCCATGGTGCTTGTGTTAGTACAGGAAAAACACCACATTTTTCCAACACTGCTACAGCGTTTCCTATTTGTAGGTCAACAGTGTGCGTTTTGCTGTATGGTACCGAATGTCAGTGAGGAACAAGGACCTACTTATGTTGCTTTGTAGTAAAGCTTAAGCTTTACTTGCAAGCTTTACTTAAAGCAACAGGAAGCTGTGAGCTCTGTGGGTGCCTTCTGAGACCTCCAGAAAACCCTTCCTGAGTTGACTGGAAAGTGCACCAGGTTGCTGCTGTACCAGCAGGCTTGCTCTCTGGAGGGGCAGGAGGATGGAAATCAGGCGCAGGCGTTGGGCATGGGCCCTTTGAGGCACTGGGGGTGCTCAGCTATCGATCACACTTGCACTCAGCATTTTTGTTTCTTGCTGCTGTCGAATGGAAATGCCAGCAGGCTCCAGTACTTGACAGGCCCATTCCTGGGCTTCTCCAGCACCCCTACAAGGTGAAGTCCGGGCCATTAGCCGCTTACTATCTCCAAATCACCCCACTTACGTGGAGAGGAGTTTCCTTTTTCTCTTGTTTTCTTTGAACAACAACAAAAAAAACCTACTGAAAATAGCCTGTTGGAGACCTAGTGACTAAGTCAAGTGCTGCTGAAGTAAACAAACAACAAAGTGTCTGAGGGAAGATGACTAAATTTTTCTACCTCCTCTTCTGCTTCCCTCACCCTCAGAGCTAAACATAGTCTCCTTCAGCAGGAGGGTTTGCTGCTGCCCACAGTGACAGCCTCGCAGATACGGGCTTACCGAGCCCCAGTCGTGTGGAGAACCAGGTGCCTTCCCTACATTCGTTTCTCTTCTCACTCGCTCTTCCCCCAAGAGAAAATATATTTAGAAATGCTAAGACACAATGAGCTAAACTCTGCCTTTGTTCCACCCACGTTTATAATGGGTTCATTGTATCGCATCCGCCAGCGCCTTTGCGATTATATGGCTAGATATAACAGCCTCCTACCCTTCACTTTCTTGTCCTTATTTGGACCAGAAAATGGCTCGAGCCTTTTCTTCAGACTTGATAGGGCTGTTTTGGGAAAGACTATTTGGATTTTAACGTAAAACCCGCCATTTCTGCTTCTTGAAAGGATGTCAGGGCTTATTGGAGGGAGGTTGCTTGTTGCTAAAGCAGTGCTCAGAGGCTGGTGCTGGAGTTATGTGCTCAAACACCACGCCGTGCCGCATGCCTGGCTTCTGCTGCTCGCCTCAAATACAGCCTCCTTCAAGAGAAATATTTATTTTAGAAACTACTTCACTTAAAAAAAAAAAAAGAAGGAAAAAGACGAATGTGCGTTTTCAGATCTCACTCTTTAGATGAGGAATATGAATTGGCCTGGTCACCCCTGGGTGTGCTGTGTGCAGCCAGCATGGTGCCAGCACTGCTGGGCTGCTCGGACCCTCTCCTCCCACACCCCAGGAGGGAGATGGCAGCATGCAAGAGACAGACTTCTACTCATTTAGAATCATAGAATCATACGACAATGCAAACTGGAAGGGATCCGTAAGCATCATTGAGTCCAGTTCCTCCGAGGCTGTCCTCCATCCCAGCACCTCCTCCGTGTGCCTGTGCCAGCCTCAGCTTTACAGGGTGACATGCTGAGCATGGTGCTGTTTTAGGATCAGCATGGCTCTTCTTCAGTATCTTAGGACTGTACAACTGAAATCTTTTCCCCGCCTGCTCCAGCGTTGTGTGTTGACACATGGCTGGGTTGGAAAGCCATGGAGCTGTAGGCGAGGCAGGCTGGTGCTCCCAGCAGCTGCTGTGTCAGCAGGGGCTCCTCCAGCCATGCAGCACCAGCTTCTCTGACATGAGAGCCAATAAAGTCTACGGAGCACTTTGCTCTGTCAAAGTGCTATCCAAACACAAGGGGCTCCAAGTGCAAATGAAAGTGCTAAACTGATTTAAAGGCAAATTAAAAGGTCGTGCCTGTTGAGCATTCAGCTTTATGGTTTGGTTGTGTTTATGAAACTTACTTCTTTTAAACCAGCTTTTTACACTCTGTGTACCCAGTAAATGCAGGCGTGGTCAGGGCTTATGACTAATTTTAAAAAATGTATTTATTCTAAGCAAACTATTGTAGCTCTCGCCATGACTTTTTGCTTTCCGTGTGCCCCTCCTGCAGCCTCCAGCACTCAGGCCACAGCATTGCGCTTGTTCATGGTAGAAGGGTGCATTTCCAATGTACATATTCCGTCAGGTGGCATTTGGTCACGGCCACGCAGTGTCAGAGCAGTAAGTGACCTCCATAAGTGAGCAGAGCAAGGGAACAGCGGTGGGAACATTTTCTGGAAGTTTCTACAACAGAAGGGCTCACATCTAGAAGCTGGGCCTCTGGCATCCAGCCTCTCCTGCAGACTGCATCATTAACGTTTCATGACGTGGCGTTGGTTTTGCAGAATCTTGCTTGTGTGGCCC
>PPHD01027645.1:0-11112 GCA_002909625.1 Bambusicola thoracicus
TTCTATCAGCACACAGAGGAGGACATACGTGGCACTTTCTGTTTATAACAGGAAAATATTACTGTGTTTGAGTAATAGAAAGGGTATGGCAAAAGGAGTACTATGTTTGGTTCCAGGCTGCATAAGATATTGCCTGTTACGCTCAGGCCAAGCAAGCAAGCAACAAAAAGGCTGGAGAGACTTAGGGACTTCAGCAGGGAAATATGGAACTGAGCAGGTTCATAAGCTCAGCCAAGAAGTGGCTGAATGGGATTGTAGGAGACTATAAATATCAGAGATGTACCAATTAAAAAGGCTAGGAAGAGTTTATTCGCAGTATTCAGAAAGAAAGTAAGTAGGCACAAAGACCCAGAAGGAAAATTCTCACTGAATATTTGGACTATTTTTAGCAGACCTATAATAGAATGACCCATTAGGAATGAGTGCCACAAAAATAATGAGTGCTTGAAATGCATTATCCCTGCTGGCAAATAATACACAACTGTCTTTTTCTCTTTACCTATATATATATTTAAACAAGAGCACTTTCTGCAAGTATTCCTTAAATCTAAGGATGCTTTCTGCAAGACCTGGGAGCTTATGGCTGAAAATCCATTCATCCCCTCCTCCTCCCCTTCGAGGAAGAAAGCTCTTCATGCTAAAAAGTGTTTATGTGCAACAATGTTTAACACAGAGAGATGTGCCAGATTTCAAAATATCCACTGCTCCCAGGCTCTGTCAATCATGTCCAACTACATTATACATTTTAACATATTGGCATAACCAGAGAAAATAGATCAGAGTAATGAAGGGTCAGCTGTGAAATTTTAAGGCATAAAATTCTACACGTGTTCAGAAAATAACACTGGTAGATGCTTTCTAGCACTTCATTTTCTGTATTTCTAACTCAAACAAACCCTTGATATTTGTGCATTCTTTCAGTGCTGAATAATGCAGTGATCTTTTTGCATTTCCAATGCAACTTGCAACGAGGAGAGTTATTTCTGAGAGTCATTTTCACTCCTCATGAAAAAATACACATTACTATATTAGGGCGCTAATTATGACTCTCAGAGTTGCAAACAAATTGTCAAGTCTTGGGGCTAGTTCTGGAAATTTTTGCCATAAAGCGTTCCAGAGCTCATTTCTTAACGATCATAGTTCAGCTTTAATGTCTGGGGAGGTTCAGGTTGGATATTAGGAAAAATGTATTCTCTGAAAGAGTGGTTGGGCACTGGCAGGCTGCCTGTGGAGGTGGTGGAGTCACCATCCCTGGAGGTGTTCAAGAAAAGGGTAGATGTGGCACTGAGGGATATGGATTAGTGGGTATGGTGGGCATGGATTGACAGCTGATGATCTTAGTGGTCTTTCCATCCTTTACGATTCTATGATTATTCATTAATAGATCATCACAGCCAGTAGGAATATTCTTCCATCAAAATGTTCCTTCCTACAGCACAAAGAATAGGAACAAGCTAAAGTTTTCAACAGAGCTTCATTTTATTTCATTAAAAGGGGTCCTCTGCATAGCTGGTGTCCATGGTAAGTTCACAGCATGTATCTGGGACCTGAAACTATTTCAGTGTCAACTTAGCATCAAATATGGTAGCTGGATCTGATACTGATACACAGATATATCCTTAACGCATTGTTTGAATGCTTATGATCATACTGGACTGTAGCCTTTCTTTTCCCCCTATTTCTAAAGTGGAGACAATACTTATGCATGTCACAGAAACTGTATGAATGAATTTGCTTGTGTTCATGAACTGTTCAGATTTCAGTGAGATGAAACCCAAGTTGCAGATTATTGAGGTAAATATGGAAAGATGAAAATGAGAACAGCTCCTTACCAGGATGCTGTAGATTGAAGAAAGGTTAAAAAGTATTAGAGGACAGGATCATTAAAGCCTGTCCAAATGTTCTTTCAAGATCAGAGACTTCAGGAGAGATTGAAAAAGTACTTTCAAGTGCTAATTGTCTTTTTCCCTGTTGGGTTTTCACAGGCAGCAAGTGCCTGCCAGGCCCTGAGGGCATCCTGTGTTGACACAGCATTGCTACACTGGTCCTGCAGTGCTGGGGCTGCAGGGGTTGATGGGGAGCAGAGACGGGAAGTCCTCCCACCCTGTGGTTCTGAGCACAGGAGTGTAGGAAGGAGTTCACAGTCCAGAACAGAGATAGACAGGGCAGAACTGCAGAGATAAGTCTAGGTAAACAGGAATTTCTTTCCCAGGCTCAGAAAATGGCAGTATATTTCCCCATTTTGCTTCACAGCTGACCAATGCCATCTCACTTTTAAGAGATCCTTTCACAGCAGTCTTACGGTGTAGTGATGAATGAATTGTTTCTGGGTGGAAAATAATGTATGTTTGCACTCCCTTTACAGCCTCTCTACAATTCCAGAATGGTGAGAAGCTGATGCATACATCAAATCCTAATTCTTTATTTCTATCTTATGTGTTGTATTTGGAATTTCTCCTTAAACCAGCTACCTCTGAATGAGTGCTTGATAGTAGCAACATTTGCCCTCTCAAACTTTTGCTTGTACAGGAATAATCACGAGCTAGCTGTACCTCCTGGCCTGCTGATATTGAACTGAGCCTAAGCTTCATTGAGACAGTGAGAGGGCTCTGGGCTTCTCTCTGACTTGTTCTGGAGATGAGATCATGATTGCAGTGCACAGAACTCACATGCTGACCACGACTTTCTCACTCCGGAAGAAATGGGTGCTGCTGTGACCCGCCCTACCACAACTGTCCATAAACGTGCATGCACAGTCATCATCTCCATCCGCACTTCCAGCTGCCTTTCTGCTTTGCCAAGCCCACTGCCAAGCCATTCTGAGACACATCAGAGAAGTGACACCTTGGTCTCCCGGACCATCTCTTTGTTTGGCAAGCCATAAAGCAAAGCTGATGTGACCAGGCATACTGATCACAGCACAGGTGGGATTCTGACCTAACCTGCTGTAGGGCCAATAAGTTTGGGTAACTATTCTTATCCATTTTTGGCCCACAAAAGACAGGGAGAAGGTGCAGCCCACAGCTTTCCTTCCTGATCAGTGGAAAAGCCCTATCAGAGACAAAGAACTTCTGCAGTAATCAGGAAGGACGTCTCCTTTGCTGTAGGACCTTGGAGAATTTTGCATTAGGAGGGATCCTAACAATTATTTTCACAAAGGAGGATTGGGAGCGGAGAAGAAAAAGCCTTCCAGCTCAAGCCAGCCCAGCTTCTCTCTTCTTTTGTCTCCTTGCAGTGAAAAAAGGGTCTCATTTTTTCTTTGTATTTTCTTTTTTCTCCTGATCCTTTCCTTGGGCATAGAAAAAGAAAGCTGGTGAATGCCCCTTGAATAGTCTGGTCTCCTGTCTTCAGAATAAAGAGAAAATAACCTTTTAAACTGTGATGATGGCCCATGAAACACGGTTAATTAACCTGCTGTGATGGAGGAAGGCTTGACTGCTGTGGTGTGAACAGCTGAAGGATAGATGAGGAAATAGAGAAAAACGTTGGAGTTTGGGGACAAAATGAGAACACAGCTATTTATCTGCTTGATTTCCTTTTTGGAAGACTCACATCACTTATGTTTTGTGTAATACTGTCACACATAGAAAGGAGGCTAGAGGAGATAGGTAATGTCTGGCTGAGACACAGGCAGCCCTGTCGCCTGCTGAGTGCCCTGCCTGCAGCAGCATCTGAAGATGTGCAGGGAAATGGAAGCCCAATGCTCTGTGTATGCCCGTGCTTCTTACACCCTGGCTGTGCAGAGTGAGAGTCTAAATGAACCATTTTTAAGACCAGTCCCACGCGTCCAGGTTGAGGTTTTCTTTAGTTAGCTGAGTGTTCAGTACCCTCTTGTACTGGCTGGCTATTTATCTGTCTCATCTTCTGGCTCCAGGAGACGGTTTCTTTCCCCCATGTATATGCCAGAAATTCAACACACATACGACTCCAGTCTGATCATATCATTTTCTCTTGCAGCAGTCCAACATGCTGGGAAAAGGGCCAAGGAGATTTAAAAGGGAAAAACAGAAAACACGACAAATAAAAAGGCCCAAAAAACCCACTTAGGATCTCACGATGCCAAAGTGAGCAGCAGTGCTGCTGGCACAGCTGGCCCACAGTGGATAACAGCACTCCAGAAGCGATCAGAACCTCGTCAGCCAACACTTTTCTGCATGTCAGCAGGCAGTAGACACTCTGCCTGCAGACTGACTGGTGGCTTTGCTCCTTCACACTCCTGCTTCAGCTACGTGAACAGCCCCATCCCTGCTGGTGGCACGTCCCCTGGCAGCCCACAGCCACATAGGCAGCTCTATCCCTGCTGGTGGCACGTCCCCTGGCAGCCCATGCTACTCCCTCTCCCTCCTCGGGTTCCAGTCGGTGCTGGAATGTGGCATTTGACAGAGCCTGCAGGTTCGAGACACGGTGTTAAGTTTATTACAACCTGGTTGTATCGCGTCACTACCGAATTCGTAGCTCTGCTCTCCTCCTTTCCCACACATTTTCATGAGGAAAGTGAGAAGCTGAACCTTTCAAATAACACTCTGTTTTTAAAAAGTGTGATGCCGGAGCAATACAATATATGCGCAATATGAAAGGGTGAAGTTCCAGGATAACTGCTGCCTGTAGCCAGCAGTAACAAATCACAAGACTTTTAAATGAAAGCCCAGTCTATTAAAAGTGCTTCTGTGCTAGGGGGGCCAGCAGACCAAGGTAATATCAAAAATGCTGGGCTTACCATTGCAGAATACTGAGACCTCTTGAAATCCGAGCGTCCCCAGACCCTCTGACTTAGAAGGGAGCTGGAGAACTTTAACCCTTTGGAGAACCTGCTCACGAATTTTCTGTCTCTGATGTGGGACAAAGCAAATATCTAATGGGCTCCAAAAATTCCAGGCTGGGAAAAATTCGCCACACCAGGATTTTTATTCCTTAGAATCAAATTGCATGAATAAGTCTGGTCGCAAATCAGTTATTTGAGTTACCAAATGGGGCAGATTTGATCCTCTCAGGACTTCTAGTAGTCTACTGATTATTTTTCAGTTCAGCTGAATAATCACCATCTGCAACAAGAAATAGCAGATGGAATTTCTTCCCCTCTCCCAGCTGGGTGGGGCAATACTTTATCCTGACATAGGCTCCGTTATCTCCTGCCCTTGGGGCTGAAAACTGTAGCCCAGTTTTTCAGCTGACTTACACTAATGTGCCATCTTATCCAATAAGGCAACGATGCCATTTTATACTCGTTACAAAATCGACACACGTCCCCAAATGTGATGACACCTTTCCACTGACTTCAGTGGCTTTTGGATATGGCCCTCACGATACAGGCTACATGGATTATTATTTCTTCACAATACCCAGAACAGCAAAGTATGTTAAAATCTTCTGTTAATGCTTTACTGAGGAAAGAAGCATAATAAAATATTGAATGGCATATATTAAAGAAAATCTTTGTCCTGTTTCAGTGGGAATCTGAGGTTTTACACCTAAAACACATACAGGTGTTCAGATGTGGAGGCCAGAAGAACTGGCCTTCAGCTGCAGAAATGCAAGACTTTGGCATCAGTGAGATATGCTGACACCCAGATGAAAGGATCTGACTTTTTGCCTTGCAGGAGGGCAGTTGGCTTAGTTCATATACATGAGATAAGCACGCATAAACCCAGTGAACCTGATCAGAGATTCATCTGCTACGCAGAATCATACTACTGCAGTCAACTCCAGTCCTTTGTATACCTTAACTCCCATTAAAATGTGGTTAATTTTTCACGAATTTGGCTTTAATTGGAGAAAGTGGACTTTTCAGCATCAGAAGTGAATGTTTCCATTCCACCTTACGGCTCTTTGTGTCAGCGCTTAAAAATAGAAGAGTTAAATTGGAAGGGACATACAAGGACCCCCAGTCCACCTGCGTGACCACTTCAGGGATACCCCCAAGTTCAAGCCACAGCTCCAGCAGCCAGGCTATGTCCAGCTGTTAGAGCACAGCCCAGGGTGCATATGCACCACCTACTAGAGCAATGCTGCTGTTTTCTCTACAGATATCTGCTACCTGAGTGCCTTGTCTTTCACACAGGCCAGGAAGAAAACAGTTTAAAATCTAACCCATACAGATGCGTGCAGGCAGCGAGTGAGCTGACCAGCAGCACATTACCCTTGTCCTGACATCAGTTTGCAGCCAGGTGATGAAAGGCACTTCACCAGCAGCTTTTAGAGCCACCCCTATTAAAGGCTGCTCCTGACCTTAGCTGTCTGAGCGCACTGTTGGCTAAGAGTAATTATTTTGGGGTTGTTGTTTTGCTTTTTTTTTCCTAATTAAGTGTACACCGAGCATCCAACAGGGATGTCAATAACTGAACTTACACAAAGGCTAAAGGTGAAATTATTTGCACGCAGCGTTAGCAGGAGCGTCAGAGCCCCCAAGAACTGGAGCGATGCTATCTCCAAAGAGCTCTGCAGTTTGATTTAGGAGGTTAGCTATTGCCAAAATGGATTTAAGACTAATGGATTTAATAGATTCTGACACTTTCAGACTGATCAGAGCCTGCCTACATGTGGACCCATTGACTCCTGAGGAGGGAAGGAGTCCCCAGTGTGACTGAAAGCAGTGGAAGCTCTAACCAGACCAGAACGATGCAGGTGAGGGCAATAGATGTGGTAGTGGGAGGATAAATGACAGGTCCTAACGAAGGGCCCACCTCCTTAGCTGTCTCACGGAGCACGGGAGATTTTAAAGAGCAAGAAGGGGAGCAAAGGAATCCCGGCAGGTGGACGTTGCTGGAAGGGAGCGGAGAGCACGAAGCAGCGTCGGTAAGGGTAGCGCGAAGTAATGGCTGTAACCGGTGCGGCTGGGAGCGCTGCGCTGCGCTGAACAGCGGTACAACAGCAGCGCGCAGTGACGGGACGGGGAAGGACAGCTGGGGGGGAACAGAACGGAGCCAACAGCTCCGCTGCCACTCCGCAGGAAAGCCGTTGGGATTTCCGAGTGGGAGCTGTGCTCTGTGTGTGCTGCTGCATCTGCTGAGCTGCAGCGATCGGCGATGCGACCCCGCGGGACGCAGAGGGGTTGGGAACCGCGCAGGTGTTTTCTGCATAGAGTAAGGGCACGGAGTGGTAGGAGCAGACTTTAGGCCCAGAGCTGAACAACTGAACAACTGTGTTAGTGGCTGTGCTATACAGTATAGCTGTGTTAGATACAGACCTCAGCAAGTTTTCTTTCATAGGATTATGATTCTCTCTTCTTAGGAGCGCGGCTGTACGCGCCACTGATTTTTAATACCAGCTGTAGCATATCACCACACACCAGGCTGCATTTATCAGAAACTGGGCATTATGCTCCCAGGGAGAAGTGTTCCTTGTAGTCCCAATGCAACTCCGTAGGGTGCTGGGAGGAGTGTAGGGGTGAGAACTCTGGGTCCGGGCACCGCTGCTCGGTGAAAACGATCTCGGCTTCTTGCTTGTTTCTTTGTTTTTCACGCGTACAACACAACACTTCTGCATAGTGAGTTTCCATCTCGTGTTGCTAACACAAGTTCATGCTTTAACCCAAACGCGGTTACAAACAACCGTCCCACAGCCCCATCGAACGGCCGCCAGAGGGACCCCGCGCCGCCCGGTCATGCACCGCCCGTCCCCGCGCCCATCACTCCCCCCTTCTCCTCCCACCCCCCAAGCCCCCCCCCAGGCCCTCCGTCTCGCAGCGCTCACCGCGGATGCCCGGCGGACAGGCGCACACGTAGCCCTCGGCGCGGTCGTGGCGAAACGGCAGCGGCAGCGCGGGCTCGTGGCCGTAGCGGGCGGCCCAGGAACGCTCCAGGCAGCGGCCCGCGGCGCACGGAGAGCTGCTGCACTCGCTGATGTCGGTCTCGCAGCGGGAGCCGGTGTAGCCTGCAAGGGCGAGCAGAGAAGGAAAAGGGCTGTAGGATCATCGTGCGCAGCCACCAGCCCATCCCTGCCATGTCGCTAACCACGTCCCTCGGTGCCACTCGGTTCTTGAACGCCTCCAGGGACAGTGACTCCACCACCTCCCCGGGCAGCCTGTTCCAAGGAACCACCACTCTGGGCAGAGCGAGCACTATCCCCAGGCTTGCGGTGAGAAATGGAGCCCAGCAGGCACTGAGCTCATGGACCTCTTCTAGGGCCATAAGGCTTCATGCTCTCAGTGTTTCAGTAAAAACAGTGCATTTCTCTAACCCAGAGGGATAGGGGGTGTTACAGGAGAACCTGGGGCTTACCCGGCCAGCAGTGACAGGTGTATCCATCCGCACTGTCCTCACATGTGGCGTTGTTGTAGCATGGCTGTGACCAGCATGGGGGTATGAAGATCTCACAGTGCAAGCCCATAAACCCGGTGCCAGTGCAGTTGCAGCTGTACCTGTACACAGGAGAAGGTAGTCACTGATGGAGCTCAGGCTCTGTTCCCAAAGAGCTCGCATGCTTTTCTTAGGTTTCAATAGAGAAATGTCAATTACTTGCATAGTTTCAATAGTAACAGTAATGTTAGCTTCTTTCTGGTAGCAGTGCTACTGTTATGGGTTTAGAGCTGAGCAAGCGGAGTAATATGTACAAATACATCTGCAATCATGGGGAATCTTGCTGAGCAATAGTTAAGAGCACACTCCTTTGGTAACTTCTGTGTTTAATACCTAAATCTCAGACCTGGAGTAAATACATGAAGGGAGCAGCATGCATGAGGGAGTGCCAGAGAACTGCTGGCCCGAGTCTGGCAGTCACATGCAAACTTTTCAGTGTCCTGCTCAAGTGTAAGTAAGCAAAAACGTCTGGCAGGGCAGTGTGTTATTTGTCTATGGGTTGTGCTTAAATTTAGCAATGATGCAGTCCCGGTGGCATTTGGGTTTGAGGTATAAAATGTAATGATGAAGGTGTGATTCAGAAAAAAATAGTGTTCTTATTGATACATTTTCAGACTTTAAAAATCTCGTGCTGATCTCAATGAACAAATGCACACCGGAGCTCCGGCTGCCTGGGCTGTGCTGGACTTCTGAGCAGCGCTGGTCATGTTGGGTGGAGCAGCTTCCTTGCCCTGAATTCTCTTCATTTATACTTGTGTGAATGGGCTGCATGTAGTTTTGCATCAGGAGCTGTTGCTCCATATGCCTGTCAAGTATCAGACAGGTTCCTAATGGAGTTTATTGCTATGGTTACTCTGATTCGTTTGCCTCTTCTCCAGTGTTTCTGCCTATCTGCTGTTGGCAGATTCCGTTTTGCCCTTGTTTCAGCTGGGACAGAACTGCTTTTTTCTTCTTCACGATGCTATGTCGTGGCTGTAGGAGAACAGCACCGTTGGCAACACACAGATATTTTAGCCGTTGCTCCTCAGTGCTGCGCAGAGCCAAGGGCATTTCAGCTCTTAACTTCTTGCCGCCCTGCCAGCGAGGGGAGGGGACAGTGAGCATAGGGCTGCACGGTCACCTCCCCTGACCCACACCCACCCTCCACCCACCGCTCCCCGGCGCGGCCCCACTCGCACCCCCCGGGCCGGTCGGCGCAGTGCGCTCCGTGCAGGCAGGGGCCGCTGGCGCACTCGTCCACGTCCGTCTGGCAGAGGGCGCCGCGGAAGCCGGGCGGGCAGGAGCAGGAGAAGGCGGCCGGCGCGTCGCGGCAGGTGGCGCCGTTCTGGCACGGCCGCGACCGGCATTCGTCCACCTCCAGCTCGCAGTTGGCGCCTGCAGGGGAAAGGGTGAGGGCAGGGGTTAGCGCAAGGCTCACGTGTTGGTTTGTTGCGCGGTTGGTTGGTCGTTTCTCCCAAGCAACGGCGGGTTTCGAGTGGAAGTGCCGCAGTGCGCGGCGTTTTGTTTCTGTTTTTTGCAAGGCTTGGGAGGAGTCACCAAAGACCTGAACGGTTCAGAAGAGCAGGCCTTCTAATGTTAATTCAAACACAAAAACAACTTAAAACGAATTTTCTCTCATTCAAACCATGCTATTATCATATTTACGTAACACAAGTGTTTAGCAATATGATGTCGTCAGAAGTGTCCACTAAAAGCTGGCCAAAACCCACAGTCGTTGACTGGTCAGCTGTGCTTTGCTGCTTAGTGTGTTTGCTCCACATACTAAGGCGCATACAGCCCAGCCCTGGGTGCCAGGGAGGCTGCAGCTGGTCTTCAAGGTCACGGATGAGACCACAGCAGTGCTAATGGTGGTTCACAGCTCTTGATGACCGTTGGCAGGTTACCTGCACGCTCCTTTTTCTTATCTCTGGTATAGTCCAGGAGACTAAAAAAGCAAAAAGGATGATTCATGTCCTGCATTTCCCACTTGTCATTCCCGCATTCTGTATGTTTATCTACTTATTTCATGCTTTGGGTAATAAACACTCCACCTGCCAAGTCAGCTTGTTTTAGCAGCCACAATATCCACGGCAAAATAGATTGGCACGTGGTAGTGAAGAAGCTGCTTTTAGGCTGACCTCCCTGTCTATGGCAGCCAAAGGAGCAGTGATACTGTGAACAGTTCTTGAGGGCATTTCCGGACTGGAAGGGAGTCTTCAGCAGGGGAGAAACTGGGACTTCTGGTCCTTTCCTGGGGCTGAGAACTTCATCCCTCTCTCAGGTAGGCTTTCAAAAGCTGCAATGAGCACGTGTTGTTTATTGGGATTATCTTAGCAGTTCATTTAAGAGCTCATCTTTAACTCTTTCCTAATGCTGCTTTTCCTGGTTTGTTCTGAAATCAGTACATTTAACTAGGAACTTTTTGTTTCTTCTGAAAGCACTGATATTGCTGTTATTTAGCACTGTTGCTTGATCTCTGGTTTATTCTGTCCCTCTGAATGTAGCATGCTTGTCTAAAGAAGAATTAAAATGCACAGAACAGATAAATATCTTAAAATATCTTAAGATATCAAAACAAAACGGGAAGGTGCTAGCTCATAACTATTTTCACTGCATTTAAACTTAATTCTCATTAAAGTACATGCACTTTTTTTTCGTCTTCCTGGTAGCTATGAAGCACAATTACCATAATTTTAGGGAATATATTCTTAAAACTTCTTGAGGCCTCACATAAAGCATGAGATGGGTGATGCCACCAGTCCGTGCCCCCGGCCTGTGCCCTGGGGACTTGGCTGCCAGTGGGAGCACCACGATGATCCTGTGTGGATTTATGGTAATG
>PPHD01027646.1:0-11112 GCA_002909625.1 Bambusicola thoracicus
ACCTTGCATGGTATCTGACAGGTCTTCACAGCAACGTTAATTCAAGAGTATCTTATACTATGATGCCTGTTCTCTCCTCTACACATCCATATCAATGATGTACATTGACCTACAGGCTGCGCACTTTGCATGGACAAGCCCCAGGGAACTGCTTACAGCCAGTGATGTGCCGTACCCTCAGTAGGCCTCAGGTCCTGTCACTCCTTCTCCCCACTTCCTGAGGCTCTTCTTCCTGCCTGCATTTCCCCTCTGAGGACAAACTATGCTCTTTGAGGGCACTGCAATGAAAGACACCGATTGTACCCAGCCTGAGTAGGAAAGCCCGTACACATGGGGCACATTTTCCATCTGTGCTGGACTTTGAAAAAAGATGATTTCAACATGCCTGAGAGGTTCTAGATCTGACGCCATCTCAGGGACAGCAAATCCTCCAAATAAGTAAATAAAACGTAGCAAGCATATCAGATTGTATGACATTTAAAACAAAGGCTTGAACTTGTAAATGCATCATTGGGTAATTCCAGCTGAGCAGAGCTGGGGAGCCCAACCCAAGCAGCAGCTGACAGCACTGTGAGCTGTAAGGCCAGGCCTGCTCACGCGGGACTTCAGATGTCCTTGATATGGCATTTTAAATAGCTCAAGGAAACATTCCTGAACGCCTGCACTAACACGTGGATATCCCATCTGTTATCGCTGCAGTTGTAAGTCTTACCAGCAGGTGCCACTACCGTCAAGTTGTTAGAAAACACACAGCAGAGTCATTAATGAAAACTCCTCGTTAATTAGCACACCTTAGACATCCGTCTTAGACATAGAACCTACCAGAAACTCTACAAAATTACCTAAATTGGCAATTGGACATTGGAATAAAATCCCCCAAATCCCGCAGCATTGCCATCCCTCCCAGAGACTGGGGTGTTCTCCAGAGTAGCACAGGAACAAAACCACAGCATTGCAAACAGTGAAGGCTGCGTGTGGCAGATGCTGGGCTCCTCCTCTAATCAACCTTGGAGGATGCTCAGTGGACAACACAGGACGCTGTAGAGCATCAGGAAGCAGGGACTGTGGTGGCATCCCGCCACCTGTGCTCCTTGAGTCACGGGCACCCTGCTGGCACTGAGGCAGCCTGGTGCGTCTCAGCCTCTTTTCTTGTGGGAAGAGGGTGGAAGAACTGATCTAAATGCCTTAGCCTGTGCTAGAGGCAGTCAGTGGGCAATAGAGGAAGCCCTGCCGCAACAATATGTCTGCCTGCTGCCAGCTGTGCTCCTGAGGAGTCTGATAAGGCCAAAAACATCGTGCTGAGGCCTAGCAGCTGTGGGCTGTGACTTATCCGAGGAGCAGCTCAGCACAGCAGTGAACCAGGCTTCACCACGCCCTGCAGTGGCAGAGAGCCTTTACTTCACTTTTCAGAAGAGAAATATCGTTTCAAAGTACGTGTAAAGACACCAGGAGAGATGAGCTGTGGATCCAGTGCTATAACAAGACAAATGATATGGAATCGGACCTTCAAATCATAGAGCAATTAACACATCGCCACTTCTGAAGACAGTTCCACAGAGACATTTAAGGAGACTGCAGACCACATCTGTGCCAAAAAGTGCTGATGCTGATGCAACAGGTGCCCAGCAATCCCCACTGGTTAAGCAGCTGGTGGATTAGGCCCAGCATTCAGCTGAACAAATTGCACTGCTAGGCTCCTCTAAGCAACAACCAACTTCACTAACCCCCACAGCTTTTGCCCTACCAGCATCCAACTGGACTTGGCCAAGATGGTAACACTTAATATCCTGACTCCAAAGGCATCAGTGAGATTATCTGCCCTACACCGTGCATTTTTCTGTGCACTTAGATTAAATGTAGGTATACAGAAAAGGAACGTGTTGCCTCATATCAGGAAATAATGCAAACCACAGAACCAAGATTTCCTTCTCTCTTTTTTCTTGCAGTTTTAGTAGCAGTTTTTTGGGGTCAGCTCCTAGAAATAGAATGGTGTCAGTTAGAGCCAGGTTTTCATTTTTTTTTTTTTAAGTACAGCTTATTGCATCTCATCCCTTTCTTCTAGCACAAGATGCTGCTTCCACAAGTAAAGCCTGAATGCTCGTGCTTTTTCTCTCAGCTCCTACTACACAGCACCCAAGGCTGATGAGGAAATGCATGAAAAACTTGCCTAGATTAACACCACGCATCCCCCTGGGGGATGTTATTTTTACTTGAACACGATCAAAGGCTGAGATCAAGGAAAGAGCCATTCAGTCGCTGGAGAAAAAGGAAAGGGATTCTTTAATAAAGTCACAGAAGAATGAATGGAACCTGTGTAGAAATATAACTAATGTGCAGCAACTGCACATTTGACAAAAGGAAGTGGAAGCAGCAGCTGCAGATCCCTCCTCCTTTACTCCAGTGACTACTGGTGTTCGATAGCACTCTGACATAATCACTTGACATTTTAATTACTTCTGCTGTAACACAGCTATTTGTGTATGCTCAGTATGAACTTGGGGGCAAGTTTCCTGTGATATCCCCTGTGTTGTTTGCTGGGATATTTATCCTAAGTATGAAAAACTCCTTTTAAAAAGTCTAAGCCTGCAGACCTCGCACAGCTAAAGCTTCAGTGTGGGATGAGAACTGAGGGATTAGATCCTCTAATCAAAACCTCTTTATTGCCACAGGCTACTCTGCGTTCCTGCATGAAATTTCTACAGGCAAAGTCTCCACGAATGTAACAGAAACATGGGTATGCATCGGACCTCCAGGTATCATCCAACCAAACCCGTGCAATAAGGCATCTTCATGTAAGCCTCAGTCAACATCACTGAGATCCTTTAATTAAAACACTTCAGTGAAGAACATAAGAATTTTGTGAACTATTTCAGACTATGAAATCATCTTCATTGCCTCCTCTGAACCACTTTGAGCCATTACTGTAACAGCAGTGAGCTCGAGACATCATTTTCCACTTCTGTGTGGTCTTGTGGGACGCTCACAGAGCACCATTAAAGCTGAGATACAATCTTGATGTCTTCATCCTTATCAACCAAGGAGATGACCTCATTTAAGGAAATGGTTTGGACAGGTTTGCTCTCTGCAAGTCTGTGATAGCAATTTGTTTTGTTTTATGCCAAATTACCTACCTTACAGGCGCTTATAATCACATTTTAATAACGTCAGCATCTCCCAAGGATCACAGGTCATAGAACATCCTAAGCTGGAAAAGACCTGCAATGCTCATTTGGCTCCTGGCTCCATACAGCTCCACCTAAAAGTCAGACCTGAGGGTGCTGTCCAGACCCTTCTTGAACACTGGCAAGCTGAATGCCACGATCACTGCCTCAGGGAGTCTGCTCCAGTGCTGATGTGCCCATAGCTCCTCCAGTCTCCTTTTTTCGAGCCTCTTCTCATTGCTGATGGAGACTACGTTACCAAAAGCCAGTGGTACAGACAGAGCTCTGAACAACTGTGTTCAAAATCACGTATTTCTGAAGCCCACCAAACATATCATGAGATAAAGAGGCAGTGAAACTATAATCACATTCATATTGTGAGTGTCAAGATGCCTTAGAAAAGCCTCTTTAGGGAATGGGAGGGAAATGAATGAACTCCAGAAGTCTCCTCTAACCTTAATCATGCTATGGTTCTGCAGTTGTTGGCTTTGTGGGATACCAGGCACTAAAATGATCCTCTCCAATGCCAGTAGAGACTTTAGAACTGAACTGTAGTATTCTATCTTTGCTTACACCGAGGAAAAAGCTAAAATTCTGGACACAGAAGCTAGCACTCAAAAATCAGGAGCTGCCGTTAACAAGTTACCCTTTTTAAGTACAGGCATCAAATAGGCATTAAAATACACGCACCTTATTCCAGGGCTTCGGGACACAAGCAGTGGCACAGACCAACCAGGCCCATGGCTCAGCAGGGAGGAGCAGCCGCCATCTTAACAACAGTACCTCACAGGGGGCAGAGCGGCCCTTTCCAACTCCTCTGGCCCATCCCCAGGTTGGTGCAGCCGTTTCTTAACTCTCTAAGATTGCTGTCATTGCTGCCTCATTACTGTTCTGTTACGATTTCTCTCTCCCTAGAGCACTCTTCCCCTTTCTTGGTCCCGCTTTGCCAGTTATTATCTTCTATATCCCATAGATCATCGTCTCATGAATTCCATTACTGTCCATTGGAAATGTCTTTTTCCATTTTAAACAAGATTTTACATACTCAGGAATAGGGAATCATACACATCTTCCCCTAATTGCCTCACTGTATTTAGCAGAGTGTAACCCCTCCATTTGTAAGCAATACCTCTGTTCCCACAGACCGCATTTTTCCTCTTCATTGACTCCAGCTATTTTACATGTTTCCCATGACACAGCACAATATTGGGCATTGTATCTGCAGTGGAACTGCCCCACGACTTGCTTGGGCAGCCGCCTTTTCTGGGTCATTTCACAGCAAATGGTTACTTGCTCATTAACACACAGCACCATGGCCGAGGCTCCAGCATTCTCTGGGGCATTTTGTACATCTGCATTTTTAAATCCTATTCTACATACTTCAGTAAAGGCTTAAGTATTTGTACCATTGCGTGTCGAGGTTTAGCAGGTAGGTATTGTTTACTTGTTTAAAGCAAACAGCATTACATCAAGCAGCACAGGTTACATCACCTCCACTTTGCCCACATTCTTTATGACTGCAGACAGAGCATTTTTCCTTTAATTATAACATCACTTTTGTTGTTGTTAAAATATAACTGCAGGAATCTCAATATGGTGGAACTCTCAGCTGCAGAGAACCAACACCACAGCAGCACACAATCAGTATTTAACTCACAACAAACTATGGTGAGGCGGAGATCATCTGGAACCTGAATCCAATGACTGTAACACAAGTTACCTTAGCAGAGATTTTCAAAATAGCTCCTGATTGTAGTGGTTTGGAGACATTCTTTGATTCAAATGAGGGTTGCCAAAACATATATTCCAGACTCTGGCTTGAATAAAGCAGAACATCTCAGCTGCTGCAAGCTCAGTAACACTGAAATTCTATCGTTTGGTCCAGAATGCATCTTTTATATATTTAATTTTCTCTCTCTCTCTCTACGGACGTATTAAAGAGACAGACTCTAGAGTTCACATATATGACCTGTAGCATAGCCTCTAAATTCTGAGTCAAAATCCTTCTCTGCGTACAAAGCCGCATGAGTCTCTTCATCCCCCCAAACATATAACTGTAACACACAGCACACAAAGAAAATACCGTCCTATGGAAGAAGAGCAATTGAGGTGTCAGCAGAAAAGCATGGAACTCCATACTAAGTACAGAGGCAATTAATATCATTGGGAATTAGGTACGTAATGGTACCTAAGCACCATTGTGAACCCAGGCATAAGCTCATTTACTTTCTTTTTTAAAGCTCATAAAGCATCTTCAACATGCATGAAACTCATGGCCATCAGCCATCAAAGAAAATCCTTAATGTGGGCATAAGGGACAGGAACACTGCAGGCTCTCTGCACACTACCCTGGGTTTGGATCACACACAAAATGAATACAGGGCCTATACATGCCTGTTCTCATATCAAGTGAGAGTATGTCTCAGTGACAGATCATAATTCTTAAGTAACAAAGTTACTTTGAGATTATTTTTATGGCAAATGTTTGATTTACAGGATGAATCAGTACTCATTAATAACAGCAGCTGAGAAGAACTCAACAGTAGGGTTCTTTCATAGATATTCTTGGACAAAATTACCGGAATTCATATACTGAACTTTGTTGCTGCAATAAGAAAAAACGCCCATCATTTTAATTTCTCAAACTTCAGAATCTCTGTAAAAGAAAAATGAAGTATTTTGAGGTCTTCACTAAAAAAAAAAACTTACCTCTTTTGTAACCATAGATTTGCAAACCATGATTTGGAAAGCACGGATCTCCTGCAACCCTTCCATAATGCCATTCCAAAAGGTTTACTGATTACTTATCTTCGCGTTGATCATTCGAACTTGGTCAAGTTGTACTTCCTTCTGGCTCCCTTATATTTCACTTTTAAGGTTGGTTATATTCTGTAGAGCATTTCAATCATTCTCCTAGAAACTCTTAAAGCAATATAGATGCCCAATCAGAAACAAAGCCAATATTTTCTGAACCTTCCTCCTTGCATCTCCCACCCAAACAGAGTTCTACTGCAACACTCCATCATTTTTTAGAAGACCAAAACCTCAACCAGCAAATTCAGCAATCTAAAAGTAACTTAAAAACCTTAAGATGGTCAGCAACGTCTTTGTTTTAAATCCTTCCCTTAGCTTTGTATAGCTGATTCTCATCATTGTTCAAGGCAGCTGGTATAGAAACCCACCACAGCTGTGACAAAGCAGGCTGACAAGCAAAGGTTCTGCCTACTGCACACGGCATATCCAGCGTGCTCACCCAGACAGCAATTGGGGAATGCTCACCTGGAGTAGGTGAAACTCAAGAAAGGTTTGCCTTGCTGGGACAAGAGCTGAGAGGCACACATTTCACATCACTGTACTCCATTTGGGAGCCGCTGAAGTACACAAATACAATTAATTGAAATTGCCGTCAAATGGCACCCTTCTAAAACTGAAAAAAGAGAATTGCCACACAGCCATCCTCTGCCTCTTCTGAAGCTACTTAAGACTACAAACATCCTCCCAGGGAACAGATCCATAACACTGAACTGCCATGTGGAATATCCCTCATCTGAATATCCCTCATCAGAATCTAGGATGACTTTAAGACAAAGCTCTTGGCTTCGCTCACTGCTCTACATGATGAGCATCTAAAGCCCTGTTGTGAAAGGAACCTGTCACACAGAGACACACTCCTGGTGTCTGCCCTGCCAGCTACAGGGGTTAATGACCTTTCAATGGCACACACACAAAACCAGCGTCCAGTGATAAGAAAATAAGACACATCCTCACATTAATGTCACATTTTCAGTGTTAAAAAGTGATACTGAACTGTATCAAAAAAGAACCTTTCATAAGCAGGAAAGCATGGATGTGAAGAGGGAAAAAAGCTGATTAGTTATCACTGAGACTTAATAGAAGCTTCTGTCTCCAAATGAACGTTTTCAAGAGAACATGAAACCTACTCACAGCTCACAACAATGACATACACCACGTGGCTGTCTCATGTACCTCAGCACAGCTCCAACCCATCCTTGCAGCACTGCACCAAGTTCTCCTCTGTGAGCATCAGCTTGGGCAGTGATGGCACGTCACTCTGAAGCAAACACTGAGTCCTTTCCCAATTACTGAGGAAATTCCCCATTCAAAGCCTTAACCTCCTTACCTCCACCAAACTCTGTACTAGGGAAACTCAGCAACTGACAGAGCCCAAAGACTCCCAGCAGATGTGTAATCGCTGCCTTGTCCTATGACTCCTCCTGCTCCAAGCTGCACCAGTCGTAAAGGCTACCAAGCTCCTCACTCAAAAAGGATCCATCACTTGTGAGAAATTGCTACTTATTTATTCAGTACCTGTATTTGAGTTAATCAGCAAATCAATTTTAGTTTAAGAAATGCCGTCAGATATCTTTTATTGGTAATTCACAGCATGCTACAGGTGCTACGTTGCGCTCGTGTTAATAGCATTTGAAGATACTGGAATATCCATCACATGCAACACTGTACAGACAAGGCATGCAAGTCCGGAGCATAGAGATTTTAAGTATGCAATTGAAAACAGCACAAGCCGTTCTGTTGCCTGCAGTGGGTATGAGCAGCAGCATTTCTAGCCTCCAGTTTGAAGAAAAACAGCCATCTCCTGCAATTCATACTGTGTTTTATTGCTCGCCTTTTTTTTTTTCATAGATGCATAAAAAAGATGGACAGCATTTACTAGGCTGTGCAAATACAGGACCACTAATATTAAAAGACAGAATTACATCTGATGTCTGGAAACATTGGAGACTTAAAACCAAACTGTGTAATACAGTGCATATCTACTTCAGAGGAGCTGAGAAGACTGAGGCGTTGCATACACACAGCATTTTATCATAGCTGAGAGCACGGAGAGAAATTCCTGCAACTTGGGTCCACTTAAAGCATGAAAATACTGCCCTTATGACAACACAGAAGATAAATACATGATGACCCATTTACTCTAAAAGCTGCAGACCGATCTCAGTTTTTTCTTCCTCCCAGAGGGCCAATGACTTCACAGCAAATGAAGCCGACCTTCTGCTCACACAAAACGTAGTTAACAATTTCTTACACACTGCAAAACCCAGAACTTCACTGCGGGGGCCCTAATTGTGGTCAGGTATGCACAGATGAACTGTTTGGAGTCTGTCTGCCCGATGTTCAGCTTTAAAGCTGAAAGACTCTGCATTTGGGCTTCACAACTGAACTCCCTCCTCATTACGTTAGTCAAATACCGGAAAGACGTGACTCAGTTTATACATTTCACCTTATAATTCCATGTTAATGAAAACTAAAAGCACAAGTGCAAAGTAATACAGCAAGAAAATGAGTATTTTATGAGGTATTCATTCCTTGCTTGAGAAGGCCTAGAAAACCTTAAAGGAATTTGCCTACCATGGGCAATACTCCACTTCTGAGTTTCCCTGCTTTTTCATTTCTCCTCCTCTCCTCCATATTGTAAGCATCAGCCTTCTCTGCTGTCCTTAACAGTGAATGGCTACTCACCAAACCCAGACACACCAACCCACAATCATTATTTTGGCCATACTAAACACGCCACCATCTTCACAGCCTTCTGTAGTTCTCTTCCTTTTCAAAATACTGCATTTGTGGCTGACAGAAACCTGAAGTCTTCAAGTTTTCCTACCACTTCTTTGTGCTTCTGATTTACTTTTAAGATCTCCCTTCCCTGAAGGCGCACTGCCACTCAATGCCATCCCTCACTCACATGCACAGATCTGCACCTTCAGGTTACCTCCAGAGGCACTTGGTTATGACAATTGTGAGGCAGTGGCACAGGCTGCCCGGGGAGGTGGTAGAATCACTGTCCCTGGAGGTGTTCAAGAACCATGGAGATGTGGCACCGAGGGATGTGGTCAGTGGGCATGGTAGGATGTGCTGAGTCTGGACACGATGATCTTAAAGGTCTTCTCCAACATTAATGATTCTATGACCAAGTACTCCTATGAGTATTGCTCTTCCCAGTTACCCTGCAGAGCTAACTGCAGATGCTTAGCAGGCCCAGACGTTCCACTCAACCTGAGGACAACCATTTGTCCTTGAATTTTTTATCAGCACCGAGCATCTTGCTGATTCTACCACAATTAAGCAATTAGTAACTCAGAGCATCTTGCTGATTCTACCACAATTACAGCAATTAGTAACTCATGAACGTGTACACAAGTGAAACAAAAGCCTACGCAGTCCTTTTTCCCCTCCCCACAACCAGCTCAAATGCAAGCTGTCAGGAGCCTGACTTCACATGTGTAGCTCCAGACTCACAGAGCAGGTCCATCATTAAAGAGCTGAATGCAGGTGACGGTTTGTGCGTAGCCTGAAAGTCTTAGCAAGCAAATATACCATTACCAAAGGGCAGAACGAACTGGAAGATGTTCTCTCTCATTTATTTTGTCATATTCAATTCTTGAAGACCTGCTGATAAAATCAGTGTTAGTGATAACAGCCCTTTAAGACTGCCAATGACTTCCCAGTGCTGCACTAGTAGAGAGGACTCCTATCACCAGTCAGCAGATAAGGGGAAAGGTTTTTCACTTACCCTGTGAAATCCCATGATGGAGCAACTCTATGGGGACTGGAATCCTCATGAGCCCCTTTCCACTTCTGACCCTTCAGCATGTTATCAGCCTGCAGGACTGAGAGCACTGGAGAACTTTTTTTCATTAGAAGCACAAAGATTACTCAGTAGAGACTGTAAGGCATGTTTGTTGGCCATTTTCTCCCCCTCAGATACGAGCATCATACACTGGCAGAGCCAAACAAAGTTCTAAGGTTTCTCATCTGCTGCAGCCTCAAAGCTTTGTGGCAGTGACAAACTGCCCCAGACTGTCCACAGACCCACAGTCCCAGCAAAATGAGGGAAGGAGTCTTCCCTCAAAAAGGTCTTCCCAAAAGAAGGCCCTCAGTCATCCAATTAACAATTCAACTCACTCTTTTCCAAAAGTGATGTCAATCTTCCTATCTTTGTGACAGAGGTTTGGAATACTTATCCCTAACTGAGGGCAAGAGGCATTTATAAGTCATCTAAACTCTTTCTTCCCCTAGCGAGCCACCTCAGTTTGTGGCATAATTGGCAATGATAACTTTATTGCTGAGTTGAAAGCTGTTCAGATAAGGATTTACGTGGCTCCAGCTGGCACATAATACTGATAAAAAATACACTTAGGAACCTAAGCATGGGATGATCGTGGGAGATCACTTCCAACTCTACTGGGCTTGAGCAAATGCAGAATAGAAATGGTGTCACAGTGGTAAGTGAAAGTGTCAGACCAGGAACAGCTCTAATACAGGTTGGGAAGGGAGGAGATGGTCCCTGTAGCTGAACAACTACAGTTCATCTGTAGTAATCACTCATCATCTTCGCCACTTCAGAGTTTACCAAGGTAAGACAGAAGGTAAAGAATAATCACTGAGTAAAATTTGGGACACCAAAGCTTCTAAAAGTTAGAAAAGGCACTTATGTAACAACTGGGATCCATTTATATAATGGAGGCAATTCTACACAGCTCCTTGATTTCTGACATCACTGTGCTGGCCTGCTACATGTTGTGACAGTTGATTTAGTAGACTTCTTCTCCTCCATTAAGACCTTCTTAGGTAGCATGTGATTTAGATTATTTAATCCTCAGTGTCTCCATACTCCCAAGACACTTCTTAAACAATTTAAGTGAATGCTACCCTGTACAGGTAATATGCTCCAGCCACAGCTTCACTGAAATCACCAACTTCTTTCTTTTTCATCTGTTCTTTATCAAAAGCCCAACAGCGAGAACATATGAAGTCAGGAAAATACAGTTTTTCAAAGATCTGTTAAGCCTGGGTACAGAGATAGCTTTGGAAGCTTTCTCCTTGCTCCCCAACAGTTTAGTTATGTCCACCTACCAGAAAAAGAGCGCACCTCCTCATCATTCTGCAAGCTTTATATGATTGTTGTTGAGAT
>PPHD01027648.1:0-11111 GCA_002909625.1 Bambusicola thoracicus
GGACATTTGGGGCATTTAAGATCTGGTCATTTTAGGCTGACATTTCTATAATGCATCAGTGAGTAAATGTCAGGTGTTAAAAATGTTCAGTTAAGTAAAGATGCAGATAAGCACCTAGAATGTTGATCTTCTTGGACAACTTATTGTGTGTATCTATATATATATTACTATATTTCTAATTAAAATAAATCTGCAGTTTCCACAGGAAGGGAGATAGGATACTCTGGTAATCAGATCATCTGCCTTATGCCTTATACATTTAGGGTATTTTGACTAACCATTTTGACAAATTAGTAAGTTGGTCATTCACCTGCTGATGAGAGCTAAAAGGGCTGGATATTAGAAAGAATTCTATATAAATATTACAGTAGAAATGGAAGACACTTCCTATTGCCAATCTACAAATGTAAAACAGCTTTTTTTTTTTTTCTCCACTGTAAACTGAGAGAAGATGAGACATGTAAAAAGGTGTTTAAAAACTGTAGAATATTCTTTCCCTACTTCTTAATAGAGATACTTTAAAATATTGAGGGTAGAATATTTGAATTATGCAACGTATTTTTCCCAGGGCTTTCAGACTGTTTATGCTGCTCTTTCTCTTAGGCTGTGATTAAGTGAAGTGCTTAAGAACATGCTGAATATTAAGCATGTGTATTCCAAATGGGCTGGTAAATGACTGTATTGAATCAAGCCTTAAAAGAGTAAGTTCTTTGTTTTGCAAAATAGTCTGTGTCCAAGTAAAAGAAACACTTCCCACAGAGAGTTAATGTTCGGAACCTCTCTTTGTGGAGCTGTTTTGCAATGTCACAGAGGCTAACAGTGAGAAGAATAAACTTGCTATATAAAATGTGAGTATTATACAATTTTTAATGTGCATCTCAGTGAAATTAAAGACACGTCAGACTTGGGCTTTTCAATAAAGGCATGCCACAGCCCCGGGGGGCTTGTCACAGATGAAAATCTAGTTTATGACATGTTATTCACTTCTCTGAATGACACGCAATGCAGTGCTACAGCACATACAACAATGTTAACAGAGATACAGCATGTTATGCTTTTGCAAACTGCATGTATTTTTTGATCTTAGCAGTTATAAAAGTAGTATCAAATGGAAATAACAGAATTACAATAAAAGCTGCAGTGTTAGGTTGGCTTTATTTTTATAGTTCTCCAAATGCTTTTTAAGATATACAAATCATGGAAACAGACAATAAAAGTATAGTCATATTTGGTGCAACCAAATATACTACAATCTTATTTTCTCCTCCATCCTTCATATGAGTACATCTCAGACCACTTTCCACAATGTTCAGTGATGCCTGGCACTACACTGGAAGTAGTAGCCAGGAATGAAATTGGTCCAGTACCCTGTGAGTCACCATTGTAATCCATTCAGCAGTGAATTGCATATGGAAAGGGGAACAAGTGAAAAAATCAGAAACACAGCAATTCCCTCATGGTTTATTGAGAACTTAGTAGGTGAGGAAAAGAAGGATAGGAATCTAAAATTCAAACAAAATAATTTTTTTATCATAATGAAGTATTTAATCTCTGTTACATTCACACAGTTCTGTTTTTCTTGTTTCAATTGTCTTTCAGTTCTAGCAATGAAAAAAAGTCCCATGCAGTAACCACAACCTTTTAGGTAAATACAACTCTAATTTCAGGTCCCTTTAAAATTTGTTATTTATTTCACAGCCAAAACAAGACACAGTTTACATTCGGAACGTATGCTATATGTTTTGTTTGAACAGATATTCAAATGTGCATGGTTTGCTTTGTAGACGCTGTGTTGCATTTCTTTGAAGACCTGTGTGCATGTTTTGTTCTTTACCACCATCTGTGTTCTACCCCGCACTGGCACTGTCTTTTTCTCTTTCCTCTGTACTTGCAACAGAATTCTAGTGGTCATGACTGAAGTTTGAAGTCTTTATTAAAGACATATTTCTATCTCCTTGGCTTCTTTGTGCTGTAGATCTAATCTTCTTCTCCTGCTATGGTTCTCCTTTAACTATCTTTGCAGCATTTTTCTTTATTGCTTTCTTCAAATATTTGTGGCAATATTTCTTTTTATTTCTTATTCAGCATTCTGTGTAGATGGAAAGATCTTAATCCTTGACAGGAAATTAATCCCTATTTCTTTAATTAGATTTAAATTCCTCTACCAATGCATTTGTTAAGAAGTGGCAATGAGCAGAACTTTGATTTAAATGTGTGATCTGAGGGAGGAAGCAGTACTCGGCATGCATGATGTTGGCAGTAGCTGCTTCTGTACTGTGACTTCCTGAATTTCATTAATTCACATCTTTCTGGAATGGCAGTGTTTGTGAATGAGAGAAATTTTCTCAATACAAGGCATCCCAAAGACAGCTTCCGACAGACACAGGCACTTTCACTTCCCCACCTTACCATTTTTTATTGTTTCCTCTAGACTGCACACTAGTTTGTATAACTCTACCTTGTATCACTGTAAACACCGACTTCTTTTACTGTCCATGTTCCTGAAGGCTGGAGTTTTTGTTTAGTCTTATAAGTAGCTTCAGAAGAGTAGAACTAATACAGACAGCAAGAGCTGGCATAACCTCCTGCATGATTTTATGTCGTCTCTTGGTAAAAAAAGGTTACAGAGTCCTTTATACCTTTACTGAGTTTAGTCACTAAATCTCTAACATTAACAAGAGCAAGGCATTTGAGCAATTCTGATATTTGCTATATAGCACTTCTAAAACATGCAGTAATTACTATGCATTTGTACTCACTAATTGCAGACATTTAAGACTTAAAAAAAAATGATTTTTTTCTCAAGTTTAGATATGTCTAAATTTCTCCCCAAACCACTGACAATCCTATTGTTGATACTTTTATGTTCTTCTTAGGTCAACCAAAACAAATTGTAAGAAATTTTTAGTTGGAGTCTGAGTAAAGTGGAAAACACCCTCCAAACTGAAAAATAAGTTATCAAGAGTTAATGCAGCAGATGAAACAGAAGCTTGTTCCTGCTGCTTCTGAAGGAAATCTGCATATTGAATGCTACTTTGTGGATATTGTTGGCAAATACTGTTCTTACAGTCTCCCTACTTAAAAAAAAATTTTAAACCAGTTTGGTTTTCCTACCAAGTTTTCCTTAGATAAAGAAGTTTAATCTCAATCAATAATTAGAGCTATTCTTTTTGGAAACTCTAATAAAAGGAAGATTTTAGTGAAAACTCTGCATTACACAAACAGCATACTAGCAGCTAGATAATTTTTATGTTCTGGAGTACTAGACTGCCTAGAATTTACAATGATTTCATTGAATAGGAACAATGAAAATAGAAAATACTTTGTCTACCACTGCCCCTATTCCTCACCTGTATGTAGTGTACGGTATATTTGTGATGTACAACATACTTACATAACTTACACATTTTAAAAATGGGAATATTTTATGTTCACCTGATCATCATCTTCATTTGCTGTTGAATAAGGACAGTAGCTGGTTTCTGCTGTAATTTTCATGGAAATATGTGACCACATGTAAAATGCACTTCCTTTGGACAGTTTACAGCAGCCTGTAGTGGTCCACGTACAAAATTAAAAGGCTCATCCTTCTAACTGAAAGCAGATAATAAGAAAGTTTCTTCTTTCTTAAGTGTGATCTAGAATATTTAGCTCACTATTTTCTATGGGAATGCTCCCATGATTCAATTATCAGTGAAATGACTGCCTCTAGAATGAATTTTAACGAGGTTCACAAAAACTCTGATTTATTCCTTGCTAATAAGACTGTAAGACAGTGCATATTCAAAGTCATTATTTGGATTTATTTTGACAGAAAAGGCAAAATAAAAGCTATCTTGAAACAGAAATTTGTATCAATTAGACTTCAGTGATGTCAGTAGAAGACTTCAGATAATTCATATGCTACTGTTGATCAAATACAGATTAGAATTGCAGGAGACATGAATGTTTTCCCCACACATACCCTTAAAATAGGATTTTAATAATTTCTTGGAAGCCATATATGAAAAAGTTTGCAACTCGTTGCAACTTCATCAATAGTTACACTACTACCTATGTGAACATCTAGGGAACCTGCTTTAGCAGGGGGTTTAGACTTGATCCCCAAAAGCTTCCTAAATTCCTCTCTCTAGTTGGAGAGTAGTATAGCCCAATGGTACCACCTGGTACTCAGATCTATACTGAATCTTCCAAATCATTTCCTATTTGTTCATGTCCAGGGATATTTTTTAATTGAGCAGGAGACAGAGTAAAGTGGGCTTCCAAGGAAGTCAACTTGCTCTAACGTCTCCAGAAAAACAATCTGTTACGAGGTATACTTCTCATAAGGTTATTCTAAGCTCTTCAAAACGAGATAATTTATATGCTAATAAGATTTCCATTATTGCAATGATTTCTTTCTTGTCCATTAATAATGTACACTTTGATTAGTCAGCATTAGTACTGTGCATAAATAGCTTTACAAATATTTAATTGAAAGGGTCATATTATTAGTGTTTTGAAGATTGTTTCTGTTGCAAATTAAGAGGCTCTTTTTTCAGTTTAAAATACGAAGATAAAATATGATCTAATTTGAGAAGCAATTGTTTGGATTAGCTGATTTACAATTATTAATTTCTTTTGTGAGTGATGGAAAGAGAGTAGAATCTCCTTTTAAATGCTGTATCCTAGCTGGAATTGTTAGATCACTGCAATATAGTGCGAAAACATCATTAATATTCATTGAAGCCAGTGGCAGAGAAATACTTTTTTATTCTAATACCACTTGCACTTGAGACAGATGAAATAAAAGACTTCTCATTAATTATTTTGGAAAACTTCATACACGATAGGAATGCCATACAGTTCGTCATTTAGCACATAGGATTAAGTATACATTTTCAAAACAAGTAACTGATTTTTAGGAGCAGTTTTGGAGAGTAGTTCTGCTGCCACTGTACAGATTGTGCACTTTGTCAAAGTATTAAAAGAAATTTAGCTCCATTTGATTCAGTGTGAGTGTGCTGACCAAGAGAAGTAAAAGGTTATGATACAGAAGGTAGCCATAGAAAATAATGGAATCTGTCCTCTGTCTTCCTTCAGACTGTCTAGATATTATTGCTGTATTTCTCCATGCAGTCTTATCTGGGAAGCCAAGAGCATCGTGCAGGAGTGCTGTAATTAAAAAGTTGTCAGTGTGAGCTTCAACTTACTTTATTCAACTTATTTAGAACTTGTATTATTGGATTTTTTCTATGAAGATCAAAAATACTGTATCTTTAAACATTTTTTTTTTCCCCCCACTGAGTTTTATTCAAAGTAAAGTGGTTCTTGGACCTTGAAGATCTGGTCTATGATGCAAGGCTGAAGAAAGCAGACAAATTGTTAAGATAGCATACTGACATTGGCCCAGAAGAGTTTTGACTATAAGGCAATCTCCTCTTCTGTGGAGAAGAGGAAAATGTGCTTAATGAGGGCCGTGCCATCAAATTAGCCCTCAAAGATTGTGCCATATGATTCAGTTTAGCAAGTTCTGCACAAGAGAACTTCAAGGACTTCCTTCAGCAAGAGCTGAAGCTCTGGTAGTGGTGGCATAAGCTTGCTCATTTGAACACATTTGAATTGCTCTGACAGCAATTCAACCCAGCTCTGGCGGGCATTGCTGTTAGTATACTAATCCGGGGGGAGCAGGAAACAAACATGAACTTTTATTCAAATAAATACAGACCTTTTTTGAATAAATGTTAGGAAAATGGATAGGCAATTTTGCAGTTCTACATTTTATTCTCTAAGATGTGCAGTTATGAGTCAAAATTATTTGTGCTTTTGAGTGATATTCTCTTGATAGTACTACCATGAATCAGCTTTCTGATTCACACAGATCAGATAGACAAATTTTTTTTTTTTTTCAGGTACTTAAATATCTTATGAAATGTTTTCAAAAAGATACAGATAATTCTTTTTACACTTTTAAAGAAATCAATATTTCTTTTCAAAGGAAAGATTTTTAAAACATGAAAGGGGATTTTAAGTCCTTATTCAATGTGAGAAAATTTTACTTTCCTTTTGTTTTCCAGTACTTTTTCTTCTTTTTCACTTCTTTTAAAATTTATTTCATTTCTTTTCTTTTTTTTTTTCCCCACTGTGTCAAAGAAAGGGGCACTCCTAATAATAGTCTCTTAGTTATTAAATAACAGAAGTGTATCCTTCTGACAAACTGTCAAATGTCAGCTTTCATCACTTGTTGAGCAGGTGACAAGATACAAACTTGCCCCTCACAACTTAATTACGCAAGATGGACATCATTCACACTACATGTTACTGAATGTACTAAATCAAACTAAAGACTTAAAGTTCAGAGTCACTCTTCTTTGGATTATGCCCAGTGTGTTTGTCA
This sequence comes from Bambusicola thoracicus, assembly GCA_002909625.1. Lineage (NCBI taxonomy): Eukaryota > Metazoa > Chordata > Aves > Galliformes > Phasianidae > Bambusicola > Bambusicola thoracicus. Next base: position 6,377 of record PPHD01027648.1, read on the forward strand.
GCTCTACCTCGTGGGCAAGATGTTGGCTCTCTGAGTGCATGGGAAATGGAGCAGAGTGAATCTGCCTGGGTTTGATGTAACTGTATGATGCAGTGCCACGAGAATGACTAATAAAGGCAGCTAATGCATATCTGTAGTAGACTAGGCTGAGCTGAAAGGGCTGGGAGGAGGAACTTTTATGGTAGAGTTTCCCCAGGATGCCAACATCAGCTCTTGAACTCGTATTATCAAATATTTCAATTCATGCCTAGCACTATGAGTGTTATTGCAACTTGTTGATAACATGGAGTTGAAAGGCACTCCTAAGATAGAGGACCATTAAAATATCATGCAGTAAGAACTTGGGGATTTCAGTAAGGCAGTGGAGAAGTTTCACAAATGAAAAATACAAGGGTATGCAATGAGGCAACTTACTCCTTTAAATATACTCATGAAGCATTTAAACACAGTGTAGGTGTACAAGACTCATGCAGCATCAGTCAAGAGGGTGCTTCTCAGTTTCACTGTCAGTGTGCCAAAATTCAATTCCCACCTCCATTCTTGAAAATAAAGTATCCTACACATTTTGTGCACGGAAGGTATTTTGGACTGGATAGGTAAAAGTCCATATCCTATAAAATATAATATCTGTATTTTGTTGTTGATTCTTTGTTGTTTTGTTGTTTGTTGTTGTTTTCTTTTGTGGTGGAAAGATAATTCAGCTATTTTTAACTCTCCCTGTGATGTTTCAGAGTATACCTAGTATGCTGAGAGAAGACTACTAGTTATTTATGTAAATATCAGCTGAGAAACATAGGGGAAAGCACTGTTTAGTTCAAATTGTAATGTGAATCTAAAAATAAGTATGTGGTCAAAAATAATTGGAATCTAAAACCTGGAGGAAAACTTAAAATGACTAGAAATTCAAATTCAGACGCAATCTCCTGATGGGAAAGATGAAAGCAGAAAACTCACCTTACTCAGTTTTATAGTTTCAAGGACTTGAATATGAAAGGAGCCTCTTACAAAGGCTGAGGTGGATATTAAATTCGCTTCTGTGCAAATTTACTGACTCTCTTTCTGCCTGTGCTCCTCTTGAAACTGGAACTGGGAGCAGTACTTTAAAGATCCACATATATCACTTTGTGTCCAGAAGTCATTTAATTATGTCTGAGCTGAGAAGGGGATTCCCTAGACCATGCCTGTTATGCTGAGAATCTGAGTTTATTTTCAGATCATAGTTTCCTTTGTTATTACCAGTTCACTTCTATCTGAATTTAGTCTACATGATGTGCTGTATTTACTATACTGGCTGTGAGAACACTGGAGGTAAAGAAAGAGATGTCTAGCCCTTAACTGTTCCATGTGATTCATTAGACTTTGAACACTACCTTGAGTTAGAAGAAATTCAGAAGGTGGACTCATTTTGTTAAGCCTGTACACAGCAGGGGTGTTGAAACTAGATGATCATTATGGTCCTTTTCAACCTCCGGGCCATTCTATGATTCTATGATTTTACTAATAACTGAATTTTATCCTCATATCTGCGAATTATATAATGTTATTTAGGAGGTGACAACAAAGTAAATGTTGCACTTTTCATGTCCATCATTATGTCTGTAAGAAATCGTGAGTTTACAAATATCATTTATTATTTAAATACACTATTTCTCTGTTAAATTTGTCTGCATTCTATATATGTTTCAATTTTTTAGTGTAAGAACGATTTTAAATTCATTTTAGGCAAAGGATGAAATTGAAAACCCAAAGTATTTCATATTTTTTAAAAACACCTCTTGCAGTAGGAAGGTATTTAAATATCAGTAAGTATTTATTTTAGTCTTCTGAAAATGTGGGAAAAGTAATCCCACAGTAGTAACGTTACTCTAAAGCATTGCTTTGTAGTATCTGAGAGAGCTGCACCTTTGAAAGTGCTTATATTTGCCAGATGGAAAGCTGTTATGGTGTGTAGAATCTAATGAGACATGATGCTGATCATTCATAACTCGCAGGCTGAACTGACCCTCTTCCAAAGTCTCTGAATCTTACTGTTTTCTGGAGAACATGGAGGATAATGCCTTTCCTCAGTGCAGATGCTGCAGGACGATGCATTGAAAATCTTTTAAGTTTAAAAAATTTGCTAGATCTATCTCACTGATACTCCGCAGGCTGATGAATTAAAATGGACAATAAAAGGATTTAATTTGACTTTATATATATGTACATATATATATAAGAATATACATATGGAATATAACCAACATATAAGAGTATGTTGGTTAGACTTCCTTCCTGTCCCTGCAAAACCTGTTCAAATCTCCCTGTCTAGACAATGCTGTCAGTGCTCTTACGTGCAGATTTTTGGTCAAAATTTGATGCTTTTGAAAGCATCATCTGGAAGGCTACAGAGCTAAGGGGATGAAACTTGTCTCTTATTATCATGAAACGTAACTGTCTTCAAGAGTCCTCTCTGATATGGAAAACAATATAGAAAGAAAAAAAGAGCAATTTTTAAAGAAAGGTAATCCCAATGGTGCTATGGTACTTCAGTCTAGGCTCTTTCGTTTTGTTAAAAAAAAAATCATCTTAAACAATGTAATAATTCTGACAGTAGTCAAGCAAAGCTAAAACTACAACTGGGTTAAAATAAACAGCTGTTAGAAACTTGATGTAGGTTTAGGTTATTGTTGTTCCATTGTGAAATGGGAAACCTGCCTATTTCGGTGACTGTCACTGGGAACTATATATTAGAAAGTTAATCACAGAATCATAGAATGGCTTATGCTGGAGGAAACCTTAAAGATCATCTAGTTTCAAACTCCCTGCTATTGTCAAGGCTGCCGCCCACCAGCTCAGGCTGCCCAGGGCCCCATCCAACCTGGCCTGGAGGGCCTCTAGGGATTGGGCACCCACAATCTCTCTGGGTAACCTGTTCCAGCACCACACCACCATCTGAGTAAACAAAATTTATTCTTCACATCTAAAGTAAATCTTCTCTCTTTTAGTTTAAAGCCATTCGCCTTTGTCCTGTCCTTCCCCTGTCTGCTCATGTTTCTGCCTACAGAGGAATTTTCCTGTGTAGAGTGGCCATAGAAGACTAGGAATGAGTCTCCTACTGTAGTCTTTTTTCTGCCCAGTAGCAAGAATCATCCAAAACTTACAGATATTCATACCTAAAACCAGCTTTGTAAAACTGACTAGTCTGTATGCCTTTTTGTTTTGTTTTGTTTTTCTCATTAAGGCAATTTTGAATGAAAGTTGGTCACTTAGAAGGATAGTGGTCAGAAGATATCTGTGGTCAGCACTTGCGCATGAATAATGTCTGTGAGCTCTGCTTTGGATGCAAAGACCTTGCTAATAATATAAGCCAGCTTCTCATTAGACAAAGCGTAGTAAATAAAGCAATGTACTGTGCTCAGCTGATGTGACAGGCTGGGCAGGAAGAAGTGCGCAGAGGGTAGGTAGTGACTCCTACACGCTGTTGGGTCGTTGTCAGAGTAAATGAGATACAGTCTGTGCTGTTGTTCTCTTCATTGGGATTAATGGAGTTTGAAGAAAATGAAAGAAATTACTTCAGAACGTCGTCTGAAATTACACTGTTGAACAGAAAACACTGCTATTTAGCACAGTGTCCTCAAAAGTCTTTATGCCATCTCTGATTCATTCTTTCAAAAACAGAAGTAAAAAAAACAACATTGGTGGTAGAATATAATAAGCTGTCATGATGTTTCTACATATACACAGAGCTAGAGCCTGAAATCAACAGGGATCAACCTCAAAAGAACAGTTCTGAACATCACCTCTGCAGTTTAAAATTAATGCGTGCTGAAAGGGATTTGAATTCCTAGTTGCAATGCTACAGAGCATTTCCTCTTCCTCTTCTCTTGCCACCCTAAAAGACAGATTGTTTACATCAGTGTTTTTACACATATCTCACAGAGATTGCATAAAGAGTGAAAGCATTATTTTGCTTGTGCTTCACAGCCCGTTCATAGATCAGGAAACTGGCTAAATGTCAATAGTCAGCAATTATACCACCAGATGTGGAAGCATTTGTTACTAACATCTTCAGTGTTAGTTTGTTTCCAAAGCGTTAAAAGCAAACAAATAAAAGAAAAAAAAAAAAAACAAAACTTGTGAAAAAGTTTATCAGATATATATTTTTTATTATTTCTTGTCCTTGTTTTAAACATAGGACAGTTGTGATCACATTTTGCTAACTGCTAATCATAAACCTAGATAAGTGTGTAAAAGCACAATCCAGTATGTGTGACAAAGAGTAAAGGTGCTTGCTTTATACCTTCTTCCTGTGCACTGGCCAGTGAGTGCAATACTGTTTGATTTCCTGCATGGTCTTCATGTGAATGTACTCTTTTTCCCCACCCCACCTGATTACATAAGAGCAGTATTCCCTTAGACTTGCTACTGTGTGTGAAACAGAGTGCTCAGATGTTCACTGCTTCTGCTTGCTGTGCTGAAAAAAAAAAAAAAAAAAAATCTATGAATGTGATGTCTCACTTAAACACAGCTGTATAAAATTCTGTGTAACTTGTAGCAGAAATGCTAAGTCATGGCTTGAAGCAGTGATTGAACACCTGGTGGGAAGGCAGGGGTAACCCAAGGGAGCTCAGGTGTATGCAGTGCATCTTAATGATCAGAAGGGGTGGAGCCAAGATCCACCCCTTCCCAGACCTCATTTAAGGGTTGGCAAGGGGAGGCAAGGGTATTTTCCAGGAGATCTTTTTTTTTTTTTTTT
>PPHD01027650.1:0-11109 GCA_002909625.1 Bambusicola thoracicus
GCTCCCACTGTTAGAGGTAATTAAAAATTAATTTCAGTGCAGAAAAGCAAAAAAACATCTTACATCAGAAGTATAGAGAATGACTGCAAAAAGAACAGAGCACACACATGAAGACTTCGGTGCATTATTCTGCAAGGATTATGTATTCACTGCGTAAGTATCAGACAAGAGTGATAAATAAATTGGTCTCATAATATGAGTAGATAAAGGTTTGTTCTGAATCTTCCACATGTCATCTTTTTTCAATTTTTTCAACTGATTGGATTTCTGTATTTAGTTTGAAAGCACAAACTATTATTATTTTCCACATAAGGAATGGGGATCAACAGAAGCCTATACCTTGAGCGACATGCTGATAAATGAAATCCAAGAGTTGAAATGTGACTTTCAGTTTTCAAAACTGAGCTTCTAATGATTATCCTGCAACCCCGGTTCAGCAAAGTGCTTATATGCATGCTTTCAGTATGCTATTAGTCCTGTCCAATAACACTAGTCACATTCTTAAGTACTTTCCAGATTCAGGCCCTGTAATTCACTTAATTACACACTTGGCAAACTATTTCTACATACTTCGATAAGGGCGTAAGCAAACAGAAAGTCCCAGAACTTAAGTTGACAATACACTGAAACAGTACCTCTAAAAATCCAAACTGATTATAAAAGTTTTCCTTATTTTGCAAATTAAAAACAAAAGATCTTGAAAAATGTTATGCACGTTTGCTTATTATGTATGTTACTCTGAAAGTAACGTTCCCTATTTATTTCCACTGGAACTACAACAGATACAGAGAGCACAATAACACTATCTGATAGGGCAAACTGTCAGGTACAGACCAGTATTTTTCAGCACAGCCACCACCATTAGCTGTGCACTTTTGCCTGTGATGAACAAGAGCCTGCATGCTGTGCTCATAAAGATCTGTACCAGGAGAGCTGACCCACTGCTGCTGCCAACACTGCTGCAATGCACCACTGACTGTGCACTGCACTGTTTGGTCTCCACCAATTTTCATAGCATTAATGAATGTCAATGGGTGCCATTTTTTTTCCGCATGGAGGAATTCAATTCCACCCCTTTGCTCCATACAAACTTCCATGTCAGACTGCCCCTCTGCTGCCATCTGTTGCACAGCAGCAAAACGTATCAGAATAGACCCCATAAGGCAGTGAGCTGGGACTCTCACTCAACAGCCCACACTGCCTTATGGGGAAAAAAAGAAAAGGCAAATCCCACCTTTGCTGCCCATTCTCACCCTACTTTTGTTCTGTTTGCTGATTAACACTGACAGTGTTTCTTCCTTCCCTATCATTTAACTCAGACAGAAATGCCGTAGGTTTCAGGCAGAACAGCAAATTCATCCCATTGAGCATGAAGAAAACCTGTCCTCAGTGACCCTCAGAATCCTTTGCTACTAAGTAAACACTCAGTGACCTTCACAGACACAACCTGCAGACCCAGCACAGATGATTTTCAGTCCAACCAAACACTGAACAGTTGCAGACAGTGATACACTTCTTATTCCAATGTACATAAAGGAAACAGTAAAAGAATTCAAATGAGTTCTCTAAGGAAACAAATAGCTATGCTGGTCAGAACAGAAGTGCATCTAGCGTGGAGAGCTACATGGCAGTGCCTTCTCACTCTTTTTAAGCAATGAAGACAAGCATAGGATCCTTATACACAGCTCAAGAGTCTGCAATTCCACGGTGGACAACAGTCATTCATGCGCGTTTTCTTCATGTCAAGATTGCACCTTGAAGTTTCAGTGTAGGCAATGAAGCGTGGCCAACACACAGTATGTAGAAGCCTCAACAGCCATTCTGTATTAGACAGACTTCCTCCAGGAAACTACAAAACAGCCTTATGGCTAAGTATAATAACCGATCCTGAAATTTAGTTTCCACTAAATAGAAATGTAGCAGCCACAAAAGTAATAGAGAGGAAGGTGACAAAATACAGACTATTTTCTGCAGATGACATTCAAATGTACCCTTTCTCCACATGTCAGTAAAGAAACTATGCAAGTGTGTAGGATTTACTTTAAAATGCCTTCATCGCCACACACTCAAAAATACTCTTCACCTTCTAAGATCTGTCAGGGCTATCACATGTAACTGCTTTGTGGCCAAACATATGAACGCAAAGCATATTTAAACCTCTGTCAACATATGTACATACAAAAAAGGACACACCAAGAACACAGAGAATACTGTTTTTCCTGAGCAGCTACCATCGCTCTTGCTGGACAGATGGCTACCAATTCCTTGTGAGGCTATACATCCCAACTATCTGATTTCCCAGCAAAAACTGACATATAAAAAGAAAAGAAAAAACAGGACAATCACACTGGGTGTACTCTTCTGAAATGAAGATACTATAACTGTCACTGGGCACTGCTCAATCACAGAATCACAAGGGTTGGAAGGGACATCTGGAGATCATCCAGTTTAACCCCCTGCAATAGCAGGTTATTCACAGGAGGTTATGCAGGAAGGTGTCCCAGTGGATTTTGACCATCTCCAGTAAGGAGACTTCACAGCCTCTCTGGGCAGCCTGTTCAGTGCTCTGCAACTCTCCAACTTCCTATCTCCCAGTTCGTGTCCTTCTCCCCTTGTCCCGTTGCTGGGCACTGTTGAAAAGAGCCTGGTCCTATCCACTTGATTCCTCACCAACAGATATCACAGAATCACAGAAGACGCATGAAACAGATAAAGAACTTCAGGCTGACTGCAAGCTCCAAAGTAAAATCTGCAGCCCCAGAAGAAACATGGGTTTCGTAAACAGGTCAGATACAACCCACAGTGTCCCAGCATATCTGGTTTAAACAGAAGCTTAGCTTGAGAAAGGTACTGTATGCGTACATATGCATCTTAAGGACACTTGAGGTAGCAGCAGCAAACGCATGGCCACTAAACTAAACTATTTTTTTTTTATACACAAGTGAATTGCTTAAATTGGATTTACTTTGGATTAATCCTTGCGTACTAAAAAGGTTTCTGCTTATAATTTTTCAGAACCTTCTGCTAAGGGTGTAATACTCAGACACTTGAATTAATAATCCAAAGCATGTGCTGCTACAGAAACTGGAGAAGGACAGAACTTGTGCAATGAAACTCCACTTACCTCTCAGGTCTACAGAGGGAGTAAGCTGTGCAGTTCCTGCCTGAGCTCAGGTTTCAAGCAATGAAGCAATTCTAGGGAGTGTTCCCTATCAAAGGGCAGAACATTCCTGCGATACTTGCTTGGTTAGGGCATTAAAGAGCATACAGAAGCTTCCAATGTGAATTTTCAGCATTCTCTATTCTTTTATATAAAATAATACTGTAAAATGACAACTTGCTTGGCTTACAATAAACTAACCCATTTTAAGCAGCTTAATAATTAAGCAGTTGGTTAAGAAAGTAATTAACTGAAATTTAGTTTATCCAAGAGCGCAACTGATTTGCTGACTCAAAGTAAAAAGTACTTTAAGAGACTTAGCAGCCTGTACTGCACATAAGACAAACACCTTTGTATAGTAGAGTATCCCCATATGCATGCAAGGACATGAGAAATTTCCTTTTTCGTGGCTAATCTAAAGAACCTACTGCACTGCCAGATTAAGAGCAAAGCTTCTGAAATGTTTTCCAATTTGTTGAAAAGCTGCTGTTCCAGTGACCCAGAAGACATCTATTGCCACCGCACAGCCCATCTGCCGATTTGGGACCAACATGTCAAACAAATTGGATACAACAGGTGGAAGAGTAGGCTAGACTTACAGAAAATCCTCGCAATATAATGTAGCATGAATGTATTACATAGACTGCAGACGATGCAGTTACTAACATTACCCACGTAACTCAATGAGGAGAAAAGAACTACAAGAAGTGCAAAGAAAATATAGAAGATATATACAATGTATTACAACATCCTGCATGTGTGCAGCTTCTGGGGGATTGGCTGTGGATTTTGGTACAGGCTTGACAAATAATTTATTAACTACTCTCAGTCCTAAGATTATTTGAGGACAGTTTTTGTAAATGAACACCTCGTGGGAAATGCTTTATCATACTACTTGGGATTGAGGTTTCAAATCTGACCAACTGCTGTGTGACATCAAGTGGGATTCTCACAGTTACAATCGTGCAACTACAAGATGAAGTATCTTCCTCCATCACTGCCAACATTGCATTCTTTCCAATATAAAAAGAATAAATAAAAACATGAATGAGTATTCGGCCACTCTACGCAGGATAGCAGACAATCAGTTGCAGAAAGCTGGAGGATGCATAATAGAACACACCAAGTTAGTTCAGTAGTACCACAGAAATCTACTGCTTCACCTGAAAACTAGACCATTTCTACAACTCATCAGTTCCCTCCTGCTCTACTCCCTTCCCCCAAGAACAAGAGTGCAGCTAACAGAACAACCTATTATAAGCGATGCTTCTGACTAATTAACATCAATACTCATTATGCTTGAACTGCCGTATGCCCAGTTCTCTGAAACAAGGCCTCCAACTCAGCTGCTCACTTTCTCTGCTTTGGGTCTGAAATAGGACAGTATGGGAAGTTTGGAAGCTGCTCCAGACTAGATATGACCTGAGGCGACACTGAAAATTTGCATAGAAAGAAAAGAAATGGACTTACAAATCTAGACTCCAAATAGCTCAACGTAGTTCACTTCAAATCCAATTTAAAGTTCCAAATTTATTATCCACCACCAAATCTATTATCCAAGAATACCTGTCCATACCACATTATGACTGGCAACCTGCTACATCCAACATACCCATAGGCACCCTAACAAGCCAAAACAGAGCTGCTATATCTCTGTTAAGCCATTCTGCATTCATAGCTTTCTGTAAACAACAGCCCAGAGCTGATCTCCAAGGAGTCACTCGATCATAGTATGACAGCTTTATGGAACACTTTTGGAAAAGAATAACAGTGCAAGAGGAAGTCGAGCATGCTGCTGAAGCTAGGAACATCTTTGAGTATATTGGTAGTTTCAAGCCTGTAATATGAAAACAGATGCTGTGAATTTGCAGGAAGTCAGAGAATGGAAGAGACAAGGTCACAATAAGTAACAGATCATTACCAGATGTTATTGGATGGGTCCCCGGTGGTCATTACAGCCATCAGGGAGGCCAGAACACTAAAACAACCAAATTTTACAGCTGACCGAAGCCAATTGCAGGCCAGGGTGAGGCCCTGCTTACCGCACCTTCCCACACACAATGTTCTTTGTGTAAGGGCAGAAAAGGATAAAGCTGCCTGCACAGAGAATGAGGAAGAGGAGTATTAAGTATCACAGAATGGTGAATTTAACTATCCCTCTATTTTTTAAGTATTATAAAATAAATAAGTACGCTAACACATTAATAAAACAAGCTGCCCCATTTCTTAGTATGCAGCTGCTAGATCATGATACTTGGAGGCTTTTTATTATTTTAAAAGATTATTAGGAATGAACAGAATAGCTTTCCAAACTCACTTCCACCTCTGATGATTTGAAGTAGATTAGACTCAGAACTTGCCCTTATTTAAAAATATGCTTTAAAATGGCAGTCCGTGACCCTAACACAGACGACTGCTAATGCAACACTTCCCATTCCCAAAGCTAGATCTCTTATTTTGGTTTCGTGACTCAATTCTATAATAAGATTTAATAAATGGAGGTTATAGTGAAACATTACCAAAATACCATCTTGATAGGAACTTCTCAAAATAAACTCGCAGTAACTTTTTAATGTGTTCCCTAAAATAGGTTAAATAGTTTTAAATAGATTTTGCATTAAAAAGAGATTCTGGTTCCCATGCAACTGTAAGGTTGGGAAGCCTAAACTATTTGCTCACCAAAAGTAAAAAAGCTGAAATCACTGCATGTTCAGATAAATTAAAACCAGAAGCTGCATTTTTAACATAGTTTAAGAAGCCAGAAGAGAAAAAATAAAATACAAACTGCTGGCCTTCAACCACTGGATACAACTAAGTAGATAAAACAGAGGAAAAACACCTCTGTATGCTACAAAGTTGCATGTTATAACTTGATGCAACTGTAAAAGAACAAGTCATGCATTCTCTATACCCAACAAGCCTCATCCACAATTACCAGAAGGCAGCTTTAACAGAAAAGAGCAATGGAGAAAATCAGAACTGGTTACGAACCACCGGAATACACATAGATCAATCCAGAGCAGCTGGCTGAATGGGCAGCATTAGTTCTAGCCACGGCAGCTGCGTTATGAAGCCTTTGAAGCTGAAGACAGAAGACAAACCGGCAACATTCAGAAAAAGCTTTTATTCTACTTATAGCCAACTTCAAGTTGAATTTTGGCTGGCACTAGAACTGAAGTATTAGACAGAGGGAGGAAAGTTGTCTGCGTATATTCTGTTCAGAATAACTAAACCTAAGCCAAACTACCTTCAATAGACTTAAACACAGCAGATGCTAATTCTGAGGCTGAATATAACTAATTGGACACTCTCCATCAAACTTAGTTTTTAATCAGAAATGCCACTTCCATAAAATAGAAATTTTCACATGGAAAATCTCAATTTTGCCAAAAAAACATCGATTTTCTGTTGGGAACATTCAAATAATGGCTGGCTGGCTACCTGCCTGGAAAACTCCTGTCAACTTCGCTTCTTCCTCCAACAAAGAACAAGCCAAGGAAAGCCTTCCAGCAGCGCTGCCCAGAGCAGTGACCTCACTCCAGCCATGCCCCTGGCTCTCAGCTTCCATCCCGCACTGCCCGGCTCTGCACCAGAGCTCCATGCTCTCTACCCAGGGAAGAGCAGGTTTGGTGATAGACCTGCGCAGCAACTCAGATCTCAAATACTTCCCTTTTTGTGTGCATGGGGGGGTTTCTTCTGGGAGGGGGAGGTGGGAAGAGATTTCACAGTTTTGCTACTTAAAGTCAGTGTTAGATAAGTACTTTTCTGACTCACCTCTGTCTCCTCTGAAAGCTTTTCTCTATACGAAACAATTTCCATTTTCAAGCCAGCCCAAGAGGACTACAAGTTCACTGCAATTTGACTGAATCTGGCAATGAAAATATCACTCATGTTCATGTGACTTAGCAGTTAAATCCAAAAGTCATTCACCTGAAATAAAAGAACCTGGGGAGAGGGGAGTTCTTAAGTGACCTCAAAGTGGTCTAAGCATCCCAGATTTGTAAACTATACAAACCTAATTTGTAAAAGGGTCATTTTCATAGATTTTGTCCAGAAAAAGAGACAGCACGATTCCATCTGTATTTCTTAGGAGGTGCAACACGAAGCCAACCCAACCGCTCTCCAAAGCTGTGGCCCGCTGCCCTCAACCAGGGCATTGTGTCAGGGATTATGACCTTCTGAAATTCTAGGCTCAGACTGTGGGCTCCGTACACTTTTCTTCAAACATTTTAAGCTCCACAAATTCAGTAGGTAGACGACCAGAAAGAAAAATTACCCTCTCTTCTGGGATGCATTTCCTTCTTTTGAAGGTGAACTGACGAACTTACAGAAGCACACAAAGCTTCTGTAAAAAAAAAAAAGTAGTGGGAGAAACAGTAATGCAAGAAGAGGATGGCAATGCCCCAAACCTTATTTAAGAGGTTTACAATTCTTAGGGCTTATCAGAGTAGATTTGAAAACACTCAAGTTTTATTACTTTAATTTCTGAAAATGGGTATTTTCTTCCTTACAGTTTTGTTCTCCATAGAATTTCATAGTATTACTTAGAAGCTTCCACAAAATGAACAAAAACTGCAGCAGTTACCAACAGAGCAGAAAGCAACAGCACGTGACCAAGGCTAACTGTGAAGATACTGCAACAAAAAAATCTACTTTTAGAAGGTGGGAACGTAAAGGCAAAAATAGCAGGAATGGAACTTGAACTGCCACAAAACCCTGAAAGAAGATATTCTTAAATATAAACCAGCACCAAAATGAAGTCACGCCACATTACCCCAGTGAAAAGAAGATTCACAGTGGCAAAATTTGTAATTATATACCATTCACCTCAGCCCACACAGTTAAATCTCATGTATCAATACAAAAGAATCTGACTTCTAATTAAACAACAGTGAATTAGTTCTCAGGTAAGGGACACGCGTTTCCTGTATGAAAACACAGAGCATCATTCATTGCATTTAGTAAAACATCCTATTGAGAAAAATGAGCTGAGCATTCTGCTCAGAACTGAAAACTTCTAAAACCAGCGCCATTCAAGACAAGAAGATACTGCTGGCTTGAGATGCAGTCCTTCATTTACTCTACAATTCAGAGTTCTGAGTAGGTAAACAGCTTCTCCTCAAGAGCACTCATGTTCAGCAAAAGAGAGACCCCAGTGCTTCTTCAGCACATTGGCTCAGCTGTATGAAGCTTCATGCCCCAAAGAACTGGGAGCACAACATTACAAACCAGTAAGCAAACTCAAAACAAAGCAATAAAATAAATGGATCACAGCTCCAGTTGGAATAAAACAGTTGAGCAGGACAAGCAAGCACCCACACGTGGAGTCAGCATTTGATGGAGCACCAAAGCAACAAGTTATTAAAGGGAGAAAGTACTACAAAACAATAAAACACTATGACAAGCTTTATGCCACCCTACTATTTATCATACTACTATTAAAAAAAGAGCTATACACTAGCAGCAAACCAATAAAGGAAGAGCTCATCACCTGTGACAACACCTTGCCTATAATTAAATTATCTCTTATTTGGCTTTGGAAAACATCCAGCAGGCTGCAGCTCTGGCCACTCCTTACTTATATACTTTGTGATAAACATCACTTAACCATAAAAGTTTGTCGCTAAAGAAGTCTTAATTGAGTGATAAATTTAGCTTTACATGTAGCGGTGAAGTTCACTCTACTGAGGTGTAAAAATTAGATGTTAAAAAATGATTACATGCTATGTTAAATAACATTTGCCTATCTTAGACTTTTCTGATCTTTTCTCAGTGTTTAAGAATTAAAGAGAAAAACAATGCTGTATTCCTAAAGTCAAATGACTGAAGCAGCAGATTGGTTTAAGAGTCTTCAACCCACACTAATTCACATTCCAGTACACAGAAGATTTACAAAGTGCTTAGCAAAAAAGAACACAATTGGATCTTCCCTTCCACTGAAACATGTTGAACAAATACTCTTGCAGCCAACCAAGAGCAGCCCTAATGTCCAGGCTGTCAGAAAACAAAGTCACAAGGCACTACCCAACAGCCAGCCTTGGTGCCATGAGGAACAGCACCATAACGGCTGGGCCTGACCTGTTCTAAGGGTTTACAACTCATTTCCACTGAGACGGAGCTTTAGGTAATGAGTTACTGTACCCACCAAATGAGTGTCCATTTCAAACTCATAACAGAAGGAACAAGCATATGGTAGTCTATGGAAACCCAATGCTATCCTTGGTGAGCCTGTTTTCAGCAAAGTCGCCATATTGCAAATACCAGAAGGTAAATTAGTTTTTTGTTTTTTTGTTTTTTTTTTTTAAATAATAAAAAAGCCTCACTTTGCCATATTCAGCCATATTCACTGTTCCTGAACGAGTGGCAGATTCCAGCTCCAAAGCCCCCTGATGCTTCTCAGCAAGACCATAGGTCAGTATACTTTTACAATACCAAGCATTTAATATTTGGAATCTCAGTACAAGCTCTCACAGGGACAGCTGACACTTAGCCAAAGCCCCTGTCAAAGACAAGGCAAAAACTCAAACAAATTAAGAAAGAAAATGATGTTACAATGTGTACACTGAGGAAGTAACTACATTCTCAAGCACACTTGTGGCCCAGGCCAAACACAGTGAAGGACTTAAAATTAGATTGCACTTTTTCCGCCCAGCTTCTGAGACTATTTTGGAGAAAGGAATAATTAACTTTTTAGTTGCACATGGACTTCCACTGGAAAAAAATTGAAATAATCATCATACATGTAAAGCTCCTCTCATCAGCACCCTGTAGAAACGTTGGTATGTGAATGATGTGAATCTCTGACAGACTCTGAAACTCCTCCAGACCTCCCCAGACTGAAGTCCTTTGACAGAGATAGTAAAAGCAAGTGTCCCTAAATGAAGAAAGATTTGCAGAATGAACTCAATTTCCCTGCTTCTTGTCCCTTTGGTATGGGTAAGAATCCAAATCTCTACTGTTTTCTACTGAAGTAGTGGAAGAGATGCTATGCTGCCAGCAAATAAAGTCATCGCTTCCTTAAATACCTTTCCTTTGAGGCCATCAGTGAGCGCTTTCTGCTCAGGGCCAAGCAGTCAACATTCTGGGACAGATTCATTTCCTTTTTCTAAAAGGGAACAGAAGCTACTGTCAAAGAACAAACTCAAAATACAAGAGCACACATGAGAGTTGCAGTGTCTCCCTCTGAATAATGCTACAGGCAAGACACTGCTGGAGGCAGGAGGATGGAACGTCTGGAATTCATCCTGGTGTCAGCCATCCCCAAGCCACACGGAGTCTCTATGGAAAAAATCATCATCAAATCGGGTGTAATCGATCCAGCAGCACTAACATGCACAGAAATTACAAAGGACCACCAAGCTGCATTTGCTTGTTAATCCTTTCCCCATGATGCAGAGGTGACCAACAGCATAAACCCAAAATACAGTACAGAAGAACAAAGATTAACAAAAAACACCAAGAATTCAATCAGATACAACAGACAAAAAAAGAGCAATGGAGGAAATCTTTGACATAAGACAACAAACGAGAAACCATGCCTGTGATATCAAGTCAGTAAGAAAACTCAAAAGCATCTAGCTTAGCTTCTCAAACACCCAGAGCAAGCACTTCTAGAGATTTTATGTTTTATTTAAAGGAAAATGCAGTGCTAAAATTCCTCACAATTCTTGCTTACATTTTATGAAGTCACAATGAAGAGGCCATGGTCCTTACAGTCAAAGGTACAGACACAGGTTTGCAAAGAAACAAAAATAAGTTACAATAATGAGTACTGAAATTACTTTTGTAGGTTACTATTGAAGATGAAAAATTCTATCAAATTGATAAAAAAGAAAATTTCTCAATATACACTTCTCATTTGCTAAGTACAGATACAGTCTTTCCTGGAAGCACACTCGTATGAATACTTAACAGTAAGAGCAAGAGTTTTTGTCTGGCCAAGTACAACT
>PPHD01027651.1:0-11109 GCA_002909625.1 Bambusicola thoracicus
TTTTTTTTTTTTTCAGTTAAGAAAGCAATGAAAGAAAAACTCTGCAGGTTAGCCAGCATCCCTGGGGTTTGGGAAGCCTGGGGGGTAGGCAGGCTACCCACTGCAAAGCAAACCTGAGGGTCAGGATTTGGGTGTCCTGCTTCATAAGCGAGTGAAGCATGAGCCGCTGTGGGCTTTTACGGCAGGGCTGCACTCAGCTGCTCCGAGGCTGTCTAGACATTCCCATCCTAAATATGAGACATCTTCCAGACCCGAGCTGTGTCAGAACAATATCCTCCAGGAAAAGTTGCTGTTCCAATGAATCAGATTTTTCTCACCAGAAAAGATTCCATCCAAAAGTCACCAGCTGGCCCTGCCCTCCCCGCCATACTCCTGAACCACAGGAGATTCCTCTCCATGTGAGTCACAAAGCAGTGCAGACAGCCAAGGTGTTATGTGTTAGCATGAGATAGCCCCGGAGCAGCGACGGGCGCATAGGAAAGAGCAGGAATTCAGAAGAAGCAGTAAAGTAGCATCTGAAAAGAACTGCTTCTGAATTCTTTCTGCTGTCCTGTGTGATACAGATGGTCTCTGCTTCAGCAAGGTTACATGCTCGGTAAAACGGGATTCAGTACAGCATATGCATCCCTCTGGTAACAGTTTAGCATATGTACTTGTATATACATGGATTTCCATCTCTGTCTGCTAAATAGAACTTGGTGCTGATGTGAGGTGGGCTGTACAAGCACCCATTTCCTTATGGAGCGAGGTTTCCTTGCTCCATCCTCCTTTTGCCCTTTCTGCAGTGGGGTGGATCCTCAGCCCCATCCCACTGTATGCAGCCTCCTGCTGGACAAACTCTTTCTGAAATGGCTGGCATTCAGCAATTCTGAAATCCTGCCTCCAGCATCTGTGTGACTGCTTGTTTCTCTCCTTTGCAGGCTGATGCCAAGATGGTCTGTGATGTTGTAAGTCGGATGGAGGACACAGAGCCCTTCTCTCCAGAGCTGCTGTCAGCTATGATGAGACTCTGGGCAGACTCTGGGATCCAGGAGTGCTTCAACCGATCCCGGGAATATCAACTCAATGACTCGGCCCAATAGTGAGTATCCCTTTTGATGGGCTTTACTGTAACGAAGCTTCATTTGGGTTTGTTAGAGTTTTAACCAAAGTAACCCCAGAGGCATCAGCTGCCTTACAGCAGTGGAGCTGATCATGGCTGTGCTTACAAACTAACCAGAATGCGTGCTGTGTCATGGGCTGCTGCAAGGTGAAAAGGATCACGCAAGACATTCACAATCCCCTCTGGCCATTCTGGGGTCCGGGACCCTGAGGCCAGGTTCCCAAACTGCTTTCAAACTGTTCAAGGTAGGCTCCTGCAAACCAGTCCAGTGATGTTGGCCAACCCATGGAGGTGGCTGATGGCTTCTTCGTGTCTGGTAGATAACAGAATAGTGCGGGCACCTGCTTTGTATGGCATTACAGCTCTTGGTTTTGCCTTCCTGATAGTCATGCACTGTACTGATAGGCAGCTGGATTACAACCAAGGGTAGGGAAACTATCTGCATTTATGGTGGTGTTGCATTATTCTCACAATACAGTCAATGGCATCCGTACCATTAGGGACCACAAACAGATCTTTTTTGCATGGTGACTGTGTCTATGGCTTTGTTTGATCCCATTGCAAAAACAGAACATTTACCCATAAACTGCTGCTCTGGCTCTGAAGAAACATTGAGTGTTTCTCCAGTTTTGTTTTGGGCCCATTTCTAATGATAATTCCTCCAAACTGTTTGTCCCTACCTAGGCAAGGAGGCTAAGGCAATTCGTGCCACATTTCAATGACAGCTGCTGTTGCAGTCAGGCAAAATGTCCCCCTGGCCCTGTGCTGCATCTCAGACAGTAGTCACTAAAATATGGTGTAGTATAGGGAGCAAGCAAGCACAGAATAATCCTTTTCCCAGTTCTACCCTGGGAATCTACTTTGATAGTCAGAGAAAGAGAGGCTCCCCAGTGGTGAAAGGGGAATGCTTTTGGCTTCACAGCATCCCATGTCATCAGGTCTACCAGCTGACTAATGCCCTTTGGGGTTTCCTGCCTGTTTGCATTGCCTGGCACCTCTGCTTAGAGTTCCATCAAAACACAGACCCAGACATGGGAGTAGCTGATGGCTGTGTTCCCTGCGGTGGCACTGACCATCACCAGCCTGCTCCATCTCCTCCCATCCCAGCTGGCTGGGCAATTTGGGAACACAGAATTACTTTGCTGTTGCGGTGCTGCAGCGCAGTGTGAGCGATGACACATCTCTTGGCACTGACCAAAAAGCAAACGGGAACTCTGCAGATGTGTGGTTGGTGTCACAGCATCCTACCCAACAATTTCACGCTGCAAACAACCACATCTAAGTGATGATTCCAAAATATGCTGACTTTTAATCACTGCTAGGAGGACATCCATGTATAATCAATATTTCTTTGCCTGTAACAGCAAAATCTGCCTTTTCTTGCCGTTTTTTTCCCCCACAAAATAAGTGTGTGATGGCAAAAACGCATCATTAGAGATATAAATTATACAAAATGCCAGTCCTAATTGCGTTACAACCTTGTGGAAAATTCTTCAATTGTTTTAGAGCCAATTACCTTGAGGAAAGTATTTTGATTCTCCTTCCATGCTATATAGCAGTTGAAAACAATCAGCTTCGCCCTCCCAATGTGACCAGATGCTGGGTAATTCATCAGTGGGAGCTCTGAAACCACAAGCGGTTTCTAGACATGAACTCAAGAGGCTCAGTGCTGTGACATTCTCAGCAGTGGCTACATGCATTTGCAGCCCAACAAAATTGTTTCTGGTGTTTCTGTTAACGAAGTCTCCTGTGCTGCGTTGAAACTTTCAAGCTGGTCAGCACAGAAAGAGAGGTGTTGATAGAAGAAAGAATGGAAGGGGAGGAGAAGTTAAAGTCCATTGGCTTACGCATTGCTCCTTCTATGGTCATTAGAATCATCCAGACTGGAAGAGACCTTCAGGTTCACAAAGTCCAACCATGGACATGCCCTGCTGCTTTCCATCATTAAACTGTGTCTCCTACCTGGCAAAACACTGGCTACATCTTCTGAGGGGGTTAAATGGTGGATTCATCTGTCCCTGGGTGAGCACATGGACACACATACCCAGGGAGCTGGTGCTAAGGTGCTTTACTGCTCACCTGCTTGCCTTGAGGATGCACCCAGCAAGACAGACATCTCTCACATAAAGCAGGGAGCAAAAATAACTTCAGGCACATTTTCCACCTCCCAGAATAGGGGACCCAAAAAATCACCCTTCAAGGCTGTGACAATGACACAAGTCATTGGGAAGAAGAGGACACAGGCCTTTCCCTAACTGTGGTCGCACACGCAGCCGGAGGGCTGTGCCACCTCTGCTGCCCCAGGTTGTGCCTTTTCTTGTGGCGGAACTCATTTCTGCGCTAGGGCAGCTGATGAAGCTGACGATAACAAAGTCCTTTGCATGCCCAGATCCGGAGCCCCTGGTGTTTCCGTCATCAGGAGCAGAGATGCTGTCACAGGGCAGGGACTCCAGCACGTCCCGCGGCAGCTCTGGGCCCTGGTGCATCGCACCAGATGGTGATGCAAGTGAGAGCTCAGTTGGCACTTATTCACGCCCAGTGGACACCCAGTGAAAAGAGGCATATTTTTCATTTAATCTTTCAGTGCTTCGAGGTTGTTTTCTTCCGCATGAGCGAAAAATTGGAGACAGTTTTCTATTTTTTTCTCTCTCTTGGGAGAGTCTTGTCTTTATTGACACTGATATTGGCTTGAAAGCACTAGCAACTACAAAATGGGTTTTCATTAGGGTTAAGAAAAACAAATTCTGGACAAAAGCTGAATCTGAAATTCTCAGAGATGAAAAACAGAGATGATGATAGTGAGTTGGGCTGCCTGCATATGGGCATCTCCTTCATTTTGGGCTTCTCTTGGTTCAAGTGTAGGAGCTGATGCTTGCTGGTATTACTAGTGGAATCACAAAACCCGAGGCAGTTGGAGACCTGCAGGGCAGCACAGGTGGGACTGTCAGGGGCAGCTGGGGCACTGCCCTTTATCCCCACTGTGCCACTTGCATCCCGAATGCACTGAAAGCTTTGCCAAATCCCCTCTATGCTGCCCAGGAACCACTGCATGGGCTTCTCCACATCACTAAATGCAAGGTCAGCCATCGGCATCTGCTTTATTTAATGGATAAAGGCACTGTGACTGTCCCTTGCGTCCTGTGGCTTCTGACAAGGCAGAGCTGGCAGACCAAAGCAGCCCTGTGCTGTCACTCAGGCTCGCTCCTGGCCAGTGCCCTGCTTGTCCTGAGCTGCACTCCCAGTGCTTTGCCTTGATTTTTGAAATGGGAACTACAGGCCTTCTGCTGTGTGCCCTGGGAGAGCAAACCTCAGGCTAATCAACAGCCTGTGAGAGCTAGCAGCAGGGCTCTTATTAGTCTATCATTAATTTCTCTGAAAATAGATTTAATATTTCTTATTAGCCTAAACATGAACTCAGTAATAGCTCTTCTCTCCTGTCAAAGATGAGCAGGAGCATGTTGTTACCTGCTCTCCCTAACGGTCTGGACTTCCCTGCAATGCTTTGTTTCCTTTAGGCTCTAAGTTCAGCCTCTTTTTAGCAGGGTTTTTATATTTGCTGCAAAGGAAAAGTGGAAAATAGCACTCTTGCAGAGAAAAAATGTGACAGAGGAAGAGGGGAAGTTCTGCAAGGATCCTCATGTGTCTTGTACAGCAAAAAGTAAAACAACAAGGACAGCAAGAGAGGGAAAGAGAGAGGGATGGTAGCCATGGGTTTTGCCATTTGTCATTACTGCATTTTTTCATCATTCCCTCAGGCAAATTTATGGGTGGGTTGAGTTCCACACTCCTCATCTCCTGATTATGTTTTTATTCCTACTTCGTCTCCTCTTCCTTTCTTGTCTGCATGCCTAGGAGCTAAATCTACCTCTGATCATCAAAAAGTCTGGGCATTGCCGATGCCTTTTCTTGTCCAGCCAATTTCTGTCTGTGGAAGCACATCTGTGACCCACATTTTGCTTTCAAAATCAGCAAAATAGAGGTTTCCAGCTGGTTTCCTTAATCTCCTGCTTTTGTTTAGAATTAAAAACTGCCTTATGTTTCCTTGTCCTCAAGCTTCTAGTTAGCCTGGTCAGGGAGTGCAGAGCAGAGGGCAGGTCTAGGTGGTGAGCATCCAGGTTTGGGGACCTGCTTTGAACAGCCTCAGATGTGAGGAGGGGAATGGAGCAGACGGAGCATCCACACAAGCACCACTCCTCCATGCACATATCCATACAGGCAAGATGTGTAGGCAGAGGCAGTTTGCAAGTACACATATATACAGAGAAAAAAGAATTCATCTCAAGTTATTCTCTGGCTTCCAACTACACTGAAAGATCACTTGATAATGCCAGGGCTGTGAAACTACCATGAAACTGCAAAGTATTTTAGGCCTACGTTCAACCCATCCATCTTCACACATCTGAGGTGTCAGGGCTTAGGAAACTTGCTGCCTTTGGCTCTCTGTAGGGAGTGAAGGGAGGGAGAGCTGCTTCCAAAGGGGAACACAGACCACAGTGCAATGTGAAGAGGTGCAGAAGGTGCAGTTGTGTCTGCTGCCCCAGTGTAGCTAACAGCTTTTGTATCTCAAGCCAACTGGATGTTGCTTCAGTCAGCCCATTTTCAGGAACTCCTTGGGCAGTGCCCTAAGGAAGTATTGCAGTGAGCACAGGTTAAAACAGTGATGTTTTCCTTCTCACACCTGCTTGTGTGGGATTGCTTTCTGATCTCTTCTTGCAAAGAAGTTGTCATTGCACGGTGGTATCACCTTCCTTGCCAATGCTCGTTGCATCCCCCATGGCAACACGCATGAGTTGGAGCCAGACATTGTCGTGATGCAGGGAACTGTTTCTGGAGTGAGCCCCAGCACAGCACCGTCAGAACAGGTTGCTGTAAAATCTCCAGCCTTGGGAATACTCACTGCTGAGCCCCCTGAGTTGCAAACTGAGTTTAACTTTGAAGTTGGCCCTGCCTTCCTCCCTGTGTCGAGACTGAACCCTGCAGCAAACTGGGCTCCTGCAGCTCCCCTGTTCACAGAACTTTGCACGGCTTTCCCAAAATCATTTCCATTCCCACTTCCCTGATGGTTGCAGGTCGTCTCCTGCTTGCAGCCAGCTCACCAGCATGGAGGTTAAGGGGGAAAGCAGTAAATCCTGCTGCAGTCAGCAGTGCTGCTTTACTGGGTGCTCTGGAGAAGGCTACATGTGGCCAGGCAGTACTATTTGATCCCATTTAGCCCACCAGACCTAACTTGGTACTTGTGCAAGGAATACATCTAGGCTTCATTACCCCATGCAAGTGCTCTGTGCTTCAGGACTGCAGCTCTGCAAAATGAAGGTTGGCAGCAAGGTAAACGTTCAGATCATGGTGCTTCAGGATGTGGGCATTACACACAACCATCAGGACACGGTCTGGTTTAATAAGCTGCCATTGTTGCTGGCTCTCTCAGGCTGAGGAAAGAAGAATTATAGGTCAAGGTTTTGCATTAATATTCTCATCAGGTGCCTGGATTTCATTTTCTTATCACAGCTTTTGCATTAGGATACGGTTTTCTGTCCGCCCTTCTTATTCGTGCCTGTCACTTGAGCTCATTTGTGTTTAATTGGGGGGAGTAGCAGCGTAAATGGAACAATCCAATTAATTGGTATGACTGTGCTGCACTGTTTATTGAACAATCCACCTTTGTGTCTTGGAGCCCAGGCAGACAGGGAAAATACATCACAGGCAGAGATGTAGATACATTTGTCTGAATTTATGGTTTAATTTACCCCTGTAAGTAAATATGATGACCAACTTTGAATAATTAAGTTCCCCCTGTGATAAGCAAAACAAAACAGCTCATAAAAGATAGAGCTGGTTGACTGGGATCGCCAGCATTGCTGGATCCCCACCAATGAGATGCAAATGGCTTTCTGTGGTGTCTGGTTGTGCCAGGTCTGTAGTGGGGCCATTTCTGGGAAGTGAGGCCTCTGTTACCCCGATGTGGGGAGGAAGGGCCTAGCTGAATGGCAGCCTCCTTCGGTCCAGCAAGGCGAGGGCCTGGTAGAGGTCCCAGGCTTTAATGTGTCATTCTCATAAATGAAGGGATTGCTGTCATTACATGACCACACCTAGGCCTGATTGTGAGCTAGAGGGAAGGGCACCTCAGTAAAAATGTTATCTTTGAAATCAGCTTGATGTTTTCCAGTATGCCAACCTTAGTCTTCATTCATCCGGAGAACCAATTTTTCCCAAATTAGTTGCAGTCTTTCCAGGGACTGCTGCTATTGGCCCTAAGCAGGGTAGAGGCCATGTCACAGCATCTCAAAGGTGGGTGTTAAGCAGTGCTCCCTGCCCATCCTGCCAGATTGTGCCAGGAGATTGCAAGGACTGAGTTTGGTGGTGAGGTCACCATCTCTGGGATATTCAGGAGCTGTGGAGGTGTGGCACTGAGGGATGTGGGCATGGTGGGTGGGTTGAGGTTGAATTTAATGATCTTAGAGGACTCTTCCAGCCTTACTGATTCTGTAACTACTCAGCAGTGGGACTGGGCAGTTGGTGCTCTCCTTTCCAAAGGGTTAGTTCATAGCAGAGCCTGGAAAGCAGTGAGAGAAGGGAAGCACTGCACCAGTGAGAGGGGGAAATGGTCTGTTGCTAACAGAAAATGTGCTGGCATGATCTTTTTTCTCCTCCCCAAATCTGGGAAAATGGTATCATGAAGCTACTTGGGGTACTGTGGCTTGGCTGACTAACGTTGGCAGCCCAAGTTCACTTGTGCAGAAGTAAACTTGTGGCCTGGAAAGAAGAAAACCTAAAAATCGTGTGAAGCTGAGGTGCTGTCAGCCTGGACAGACACATGGGCTGTAGGCAGTGGCTTGTCCACAGTGAGAGCCTGCTGGAACACAACAGAAAACACAGAGCTGCTTTGCAGTTACTTTGTCTGAAGGAAGGGACACTGCCAGAATTTGGGAACAGCCTCTTCTCTTGTCAGGCTTTGTTTAGAGCACAGGAGCTGCCAGCACCACCAATAAACATGCTCTGATTTACCCCCAGAGGAAACCTGTTGAACCATAGTCCTGAACCCTGGCGGAGTGCTGCTCATGGCTGACCAGCAGATCCTCCCCTTCCAGGGGCTCTGGGTGGCAGATTCTGTGCAGGGAGATTGAACTTATTTTTTGGCTGAGTATTTGTGTATTTTTAGGCTGCAGTGTCCTTATGAAACCAGCTGGAACTGGCAGGCTGCCACCACGGCTTGGGGTGATTTTGTTGTTGTTTCATTCGTCGTTTGCTTTTTTGCTGGTGCCCAACCTCCGTTTCCCACTGGCTCTGCCTTTTGGCATTGCTCACGTGGGACATCCTCCCTCAAGGATGCTCTCACAGCACCCAACCTCTGTCCTCAGGGCCAGGCTGGGACCCGGCTGTTCCCAGCACTCAGCCCTGTGCTACATCAGCCCAGCATGCCGGGGCTCTTCTTCACACCCCCGATGTCAGGTCTGGCACCGTCTGTGAGAAGGCCCAAACTGGGAGGCAGCCATGCGTGCTTTCCGATGGATGTGCTGCTTGTTTGAAATCCTTAAATGGCAAAGAATGGCAGGAACGTGGGGGTTTCTTTGTAGCCAGGCTCTGGGATGGAGCAAAGCGATCTCCCACATGGGTCTGCAGACACCGGAGGCGACAGAGTGATGGGGCGGCAGAGCAGGGCCGGGCAGATAGTCCCGTGTACACAGGGAGGATTTATGTCCCTGTTTCTCTCCTTGCAGCTCTCCTGCACAAGTGCTGCCAGCAGCCAGAGCTGGCATGCACTCACACAGTGCACTGGACCAAGGGAAGAAGTAGGGCATCACCGTGCTCAGGTGTCTGAGGTTATGAGTAAAATCCCAAACCAGTCATGAGCTTAGCTTAGAAAGCCCACATTTTTCATTATGTATTAAGACAATCATTGGAAAATTGCTTTTATCTGCTGTTTCCTAAGCCGGACTTATGCTTTAAGCCTTTTGTCTTTGAACAGAAGGGCTGGAAATTCCATTTTTTGTTTCCTTAAGCAAATTGTCCATCCAATATGCAGCCTTGAGGGGACAGGGCTTTAGAAGAGAACAAAATGAAAGGGAAAAAAAAAAGCAAACACTGCAACACTTGCAGTGAAACCACAGGGAGAGGTTGAGATGGGGATGCAGAACCCAGAGGTGCAAGGGATGCCAGGAATAGGTGAAAGCCCCTCGGCTGGGTTCCCCACCTGCCATGAGCACCAGGGCATGGCAGCAGGAAATGCTATCTATGAGACATGGAAGTCCACGGTGCTTAGAGCGGCAAAGGCTGAAGCAAAGAAAAGCAAGGGGCAGGGGGGAGGAGGGGGGAATGGGGAGGTTTTGGTGCCCACCTTCACAGCAGGAGGGTCCCAGCATTTGGTCCCAGCAATCCAGCAATCCTGCTGGAATGGAGATGTGCCTCGCGGATTCCGGGCAGTGATTGTTTCACAGACTAATTGATCTAATAGCTCTAATCAGCCCTGTAGCAAACACCGCTTTGTGTCTTGTTTACCCAGTGCAAGCACCGAGCCAACATTCAACCCACACTGATTGACTTCCAGCTGAGGTTTAGGTTCTGCTTTTCTAGGGACTGCCATGCCAATGGCTGTGACTGGGACCGGGGCTCAGTGACACATGCATACAGTGCAAGGCAGGCTGTCCTATGTGGGCTTGACATGGGGATGCCCAACCATGGATGGGCAGAAAGGGCTCTGCATTTCCCCATCCCACAAGTCAGCAGGAGCACGGTGATGGACATGGCCCAGACCTGGTGCCAGCTATGGACTTTCTGCCTCCTCTGTCTCTTAGAGGGGTCAAAAGGACTTCCTAGCTTTTTTTCCCCCCGAAAGCACGGGGATGCACACACCAATGGGACAATCACTGATTTGGGCAGGGCAGTTGAACATGACGCTGCTGTGTTACTAGCTTGTCTGCTACACTCCCATACACGAATCCTGCCAGGCTGGATTGGTCTATCAGTGGGCCTGATAGACTGCAAGCCTCAGATGCTGCAGATATGTGACCTTCTCCTGTCACCACAGACACCCAAACCCACATCACCCATTCTCCCACATGTCTCTGCACCCCAGTCTCCTTGCAGGGCTGATCAGTTCAGTCATGACAGCATGGTTCAGTGCAGATGGAGGCTGGAGCCTGAGCAGATCAAGCGCTGGTCCTTGTGCCAAAATCTCCAAGCTGCATCTTCCCCACCTCCAGCAGTCTTCATGTGCTTCCGTACACGGAGAAGGCACCTCTGCAGAGGTCCAGGGCTGAATTCATTGGGAAAGAAGGGCAGAAATGCTTCTGAGCCCAGATTTCAGGCAGAACCTTCTCTGTGCTGTTGGGAAGGGAGAGAAGTGATACAGGCGAAAAGAAACCAGGCACAAACCGCACTGTGGAGCCCCGCCAGGGAAGTGTCAACTCTGATTTTGGCATGTAGTCCAGGCCTCCCTCTTGCTGCGATTTATGATGCTCTCTGCCTCGCTGTAACCCTTTCCCTGCTGGGTTACGTTGTCACCCAGGGCGGAGCAGCAGATTTGCTGGGAGCATCAGGCTTGAGAAGAAAGTCAATGCTCCAAAATCGTAAGCCCAGGTCACAAAACACCCCGTGAGACATCAGTGTGGCTCTGAAAGTCTGGCAGCACTGGATGGATTTTCCACTTGCCAGTGCTTCCCAGAGTTGGTAGAGCTGGTTGTTTCCTTTGCACAGGCAGGGAAATGAGGCTTAGCTCTACTGTGTTTATTCAGACATCTGTGATCACTATGGGAGGCTTAAGAGCATATGCTTAAAATAGTTGGTAGTAAACAGAAAGTGTGCTGAATGCACAGAGGTCACCCTCACAACCTGTTTATCTTACCAAGGGCTTCTCTAACTTTGGTGTCTGTTGATCTGCACACACCTGGGAGCTCTCTGCCCTCTTCCCGGACTCTCCATCCCCAGGCAAAGTGGGGGTATGAGCGCCCCCGCTGTGGTGCTCAGCTGGATGTGGGCTGGGACCCCCTCAGGCTCCTGAACTTTGGGCTGCA
>PPHD01027654.1:0-11108 GCA_002909625.1 Bambusicola thoracicus
TTTTGCACAGGAAAGGAAGAGAGCCTAAATCCACATGACTTTTCTCAGCTGAAAGTCTCACGGGAGGAGCAGGTGGAGATTGATGCACTTGGGACAGCGACATTTGAGCCTGGCAGCCCTCCAGTGGAGGAAGGCAGCTCTCAACCAAAGGCAGAGGACAGGGAGGAGCCCAAGGACTCAGGCAGGGGCGCTGGATTACACACAGCACCTGGGCGAGAAGCTGGGGTGGGTGCTGGAAGGTCACCTTCATTGGAGCAGACAGCAACAGCAGGGGATGAGGAGGACTCAGCAATAGTGCTTTTGAATGGAAGCCTGTCTTTGGGCAATGCTGCAAAGACAGACAGAGCAATGGAAGAAAAATCTGATGGGGTGGTAATTGGGGTGTCCAGAGAGAGAGCCAGAGCTGAGTCAGGAGATGAAGAGCTGAGGGGGGGAGCAGCAGGGCCAAGAGAGCAGGCAGCTGTGGGACAGGGAATGCTGGAGTGGGGTGGGGAGCAGGCAGTGCTGGGAGAGGGGAGACCTCCAGGCCAAGGCGTGATGGGGTGTGAGACACTGGAGGTAGCACAGGGACCCCAGGACAGAGGCTGCCTGAAGTTGTGGGGACAGCAGCCTGCAATGCCTGCATCAGAGGCAGCAGAAGAAGGCACAGTGCCAGCAGGAGTGCATACTGAAGGGAAGCTGACAGAGCTGGGCCTTGGAGAAAGTACCCAGAGGAAGGAGGTGGAGGCTCTGTCAGAAGGAGCTGCGGGCAGCTCTGGTGCACAGGAACAGAGGACTGGGAGTCCTGAGCATGGCCACAGTGAGGTGAGTGCTGCCTGTGCCCTGCTCGTACCTTCCTCTGGGGGCTGGTGGGAGCAGAATGTCACTCTGTGCTGCTCTCCTGTTTGTTGTACTCTTAAGTACCTGCCAGTGGTAGCTGGGACATGGGGGTGAGAGATGCTTCTGCATAGCAGCTTCTGCGTGCTGGTGCCCAGGGCACTCTTTGCCCAGTGCTGCTGAGGCTCATGTCTGCCTGTTCCCTCACCATCTGGCAGCTCTATTCTGCCCCTGTGCTGCTACAGAGCAGAGCCATCCCTGTGAGCCCCATGCTGTGGGTCAGCATGCAAACTGCTTCCCAGGTCACTCTGGCAGCTAATGGGAGGAAATGTCAGACAGCAGTGTATTTGTGCACTGGTGTAGTGCATTTTCAGTAAAGCCTAACATTTTCTTGTTGCTAGGATGTAAACCTGGATGCGGTTGTCACACCCCAGGACAAGGAAGAGACTATCCTCTGAGCCTTTTCTACACTTTCTCTGTGCTCCTTTTCGCAGCATTCAGACCAACCACTGATTTGTGCCCTTTGGATGTTCTATATTATTCCACAGTACCTTGGCCGTTGGTCACATACCACAGCAGCTCTGCAGTGTGTAAGCCCATAACCACCAGCACTGTCCTGCAGTGTTCTCCAAAACACGGGGCAGTATTGCACTGAGTGTTCCTTCCTGCCTGCACCTTGTGCTACTGCGGGCCTATAGATGTATGCTTGAGAGTATATGTGCTTGGCTCTATGTCCTCTCCGTGTGTTTGTCTGTCTGTTATTTGGCTTTTTAAACTACAGGCTTCTGACTGTGAGGTGGGGCAATGAGCTGGGTTTCACTCGCTGGGATTTTCAGTGTTTTGCATGCAGTCACACAAAGGGAGCATAATGGCTGCTCTGCTGCCTGCAGCCCATCCTGGGGCACACGTCCAGCCCCCCACATCCTCTTGCTCTGCCGGGGCTCCTGCAGGATGTGCTAGGTGTGGGTACCAGGCCATGTGCTAGTGGGAGGCATGGCTCACTTGCTGGGATGCTGGTTTGTTTTGATGTAGATCTATTCCTGCTATGTATGTCCTCAATATAACAATTTGAAGTATTGCTGTGGTTGCAGGCACTGCTGTTCTTAGAAGTAGGATAAGAAAATTCAGTGACTTGCTTTGTATGACTATTTCAGCATGTTCCTTTGACTTCTCTGGGAATAGCACAAATCAATGACTTTTAGGGTATGTTATGATAGGAGAAGGGGCAAAGGGTGCAAGCTGGAACATAGGAGGGTCCACATAAATGTGAGAAAAAACTTATACACAGTAAGAGTAACAGAGTACTGGAATAGACTGCCCAGATAGCTTGTGGGTTCTCCTTCACTGGAGCCATTCAAAACCTGCCTGGATGCATTCCTGTGTGAGCTGATCTGGGTGTTCCTGCTCTGGCAGGGACATTGGTCTGGGTGATCTTTGCAGGGCCCTTCCAATCCCTGACATTCTGTGATTTTGTGTGATTCGGTTCAGTAACTTATGCAGAGTTTTCTTTTGTATTGGGAGCTGATAGCTGCTATGCAACATGCTGCCCCCTGAAGCCTGGTGCTTCTTTAGTAGAGACCGACACAGACATCGCTTCCTCCAAGGTGCCAGCTATTTTAATTACCAGTAAAGTTGTTTACAAGCACTTGGTCCTGTAAAGAGCTTTTCAGACCGTAGAAGGTTTTTCTTGTTATTTTCAAGTGTCTGCTATTGATATGTTACCAGAAGATGTATAAAGCAGCCGTAGGTGGGCACATACCGGTATGGATGTAAGCGCAGTCTGTTGCCCTGCTTTGTATTCTGTTTTCTAAGCTGGCTTCATTTCAGGTTTTCCTTTTGGTTAAAGGTTTGTTTCGGAGTGCCTCTGTTGCTTTTTTGTTACCAAACGACTGAAGCATATGATTTCAGTAAAAGGCTTTGTTATAGATCAGATGAAGCTGCCTCCTCCATGTCAGCAGCAGCAGGTGCTGGCACATGGCTTGTCATAGGGATGCTCACCAGCAGGTGAATGGGTTCTGTTCAGGGCTGCCCAGTCTGACTCTCTCTGCCCAATTCCTGGCAGCTCCCTGCAGGAAGGCGTTGTGTGCTGCTGTCAGTTGCTTTCCTCGAAGCTGCTGCTGCAGGAGTGAAACCTCATGGTGCTCATGGGATCCGATACGTAACCTGCAAGGTACAGAGCAAAGCTCAGTGCATCCTCGCATGGGGGAGTGCTACTTCTGGCTTCCTCTGCAGTGACAGTGAGAACAAAACGATGTGCATGCCATTTTGGGATGTAGGCACAGACCACATGGGTACCTTTTTGCTGTGTGCAAATCTCCACTATCATCTACAGAGGAAAAATCCAAATGGGAAGTAAGCAGACCAATCATTCAGGGAAAGAGGTCGTGATAGGCAGAGAGAAGCTTTGGTGAGTGGCACAGAACGATGAATCTCATTGTTTTAATA
The DNA here is from genome assembly GCA_002909625.1 of Bambusicola thoracicus. Lineage (NCBI taxonomy): Eukaryota > Metazoa > Chordata > Aves > Galliformes > Phasianidae > Bambusicola > Bambusicola thoracicus. Next base: position 3,262 of record PPHD01027654.1, read on the forward strand.
GAACAGTGGGAATCTGGCATTAAAAATACCTCATTTTTCCCTTTCAATTAGGGCTTGAGAGAGCTCAGAACCAGCATCCTGGCAGCTGCTTTTAAATACATTTGGTCCTGATGCTACTACATTGTAAATTTGTAAGCCATAGGGAACCTTGGTTTATCTTCTAAATCATGGCATGCTGTGCTTTGAGAGCTGGGCTATGAAGCACTGCCTTAAGGAGATCTCACTCATCTCTACAGTCTTCCTCACAAGTCTGTGTTGTCCTTCAGTGCCCAGCTCTGCTCCTTGGCACTGATGTTGCTGCTGTTCTCCACCATGAGCCCATGCTTCCCAACATTCTTGTTTGTCTCCTTTGCCCACCACAGAGATCACTGACATGGGCAGTGCCAAAGCCTCAGTCTTTGCCTGATCTGTGGGCCTTCTGGAAGAGCATAATCAGAGCTTTGTGCACTTACGCACTGCTGAGCATACCAGCAACACTCTGACATCCATGAGTGATCATGTCAGAAAATACCTTCCTGCTTTGCTATGCGTGCAGGGTTTCCTGGATTGTCATGCCTGGCTGGAGGCTGGGAAGAGCCAGACTGTTTGCACAGTGCAGAGGTAGGAAACACCCTCTGTGGTGTGGGCACAAGGTGAAGGTAACTGTGGGGTGCTGTGCTCAGGTTTGCTCACTGAATGCTGTAGTCACAGGGGATGAGCTCTTGACATGCTGTCAATATGGCCCTGAAGCATCTTAGGATGTTCAGGCAAACAGATCAGCTTGTGCTGGTGCAATGAGCAGCGCTGTGAGATGGCAGCTGGAGCCTTTCAAAAAAGTCATATACTCGATGGGTATGTCCACTTCTATATTGCTACACAGAAAGTCACTGAGCAGGGATCTACTGCTGCTTCACAACTGAGCACAAAGCAGGAGAATAGGGTGAGACCTCACGAGCTCCCGCTGGCTGTAACTCAGTGTGCACTGAACATCAGCTTTCTTATCAGGCTGTCAGAAAGCTGCAGCTCTGAACTGGTTAACCATGCTCAGATGCTAAGAGGCATTCTGCAATAACTCACCATTTTTGTCAATTGGAGGGTACTGGAAGTTTCTCCTCATGTCATCCAAAGACAGACCCTGAGAAGGGTGTTGCCCAGTGCTGCAAATCAGATAGAAGCTGTCAGTTCACATAAGATTAAGGCAAGTCACAGATTTGTTTCTACAGATGTGGAAGGAAGAGGCAGCCACGTGAAATACACCACCTACTTAAAAAGGAGACCATTAATTGTTGTCAGGCTCTGGGGAAATATTAAAGGTGGAAAGTAGTGAAACATCAACATTAAGCATCTACAGTGCGATGAGTTGACGTTAAGCTGCCCTGTCAGACAATTAAAATGCATTGCTATTACATCCACTTCCTTACGAGGCTGCAGCAGCCCACCTCTCATTACTTTGCACATAGCAACAGTTGCCATGCAGGAGGGCACTTTGTGTTTGCTCAACAGAGCCAAAGTTTGCTGTCATGGCTGTTCCACCCCATGGTGCAGGGAGCTTTCATCAGGAGTGTTTCTGGGCTGAAATGGAGCTGCATGCTGCCACAGAGGTGTCAGAGCAGTTGGAAACAGGAGACAGCCCAGGAAAAACATTCCGACTAGGGAAAAACCCCCAAACATGGCCCATTCCTGCTGAAAATGACCATACTTTCAAAACAAAGAAACAGGCCTGAGGAACAAATACCATCAGAAAGTGAGGTTGTTAATCACATCAGTGTAACTTGTAATTGAAAAACTAAAGAAACCTTTCCCTTTCTGCTGAGCCAAAGGTAAGCCTTCCTGGATGCCTGGTGTTAGTTTGTTGCATGCTCTGCCATATAAAACTCTCAACTTTAAGTAACTGCTAGGGCTACAGAAAATCTCCTTTTAGTGTGCTAACAAGCCTAGCATGTTATGGAGAACACTGAATTACAGGACAAGAGCTCTCTGCTTCCCTCTCTCTTAGCTACACTGGAACTCAAATACATCACTTTCTTACTCTTTTCCTGCATATCCGTTACACTCAGGAGGGACTTCTGCCCCTTTACAGAAAGTAAAAGGCTGGCTCATGTTTCCTCTGTGCTGACTCAGCCCTCATCTCCATGTTCTGTCTGTATGGCAAAGCAATTCCAAGGACTTTTTATGCTGCCAGATGGAAGTTTTGAGTGTCATTTGTGTGTTTAAGTGGGAGATTTCAAGGACTGCCTGCACCTGTTTGCCTCCTGCCTCTCCATCTGAGCCCCCAAATGGGCAAATGACCTATCCAGCTCTCTGCTCCGCTGCAGCTCCTCATTTCAGCAATTTCTCAGTTCCCACATTCCAGTTAACAGCAACTAGCTCTGCTATTACAATTTCTGACTGCTAAGTGGTGCTAAAGGGTAAAGTTTGGGCTAAGAGCACAGCTCTTCTGACAGATCAGGAGCACCATTCCATTTTCACTCTCAGTCCCCACAGGACAGAGAAAGGAGATTGCTATATTTGCCCTCAGAGCCAGGTGGTAGGGTGCTCTGCCTCTGATGTTAACTTCGGTGTTACAGTAACGCAGAGAATCCACACGTTGCTTTGCCATGAGAATAGTGGGAGCAGTCATGGTTTGATGATGGTTTTCCATTGGTATTCCACATCATAACATCATGCGGTGCTCTGGGAGTTAAAGAGTCAATGCTGCAGTTCCAAGGACTGCCTTCTTGGCCTCAGGAGGGAAGAATGAACTACAGCTCCCAGAAGTGAGGGGCAATGCCCGCTACAGAGAACTCCCATTTAAGGCAGGCAAGCCATGCAGCCTTGGGAAGAGCTATGGCTGTTGTATGTACCTCTGTGACCAGACAGCGTAAGCTCTTGCATTCAAAGCATATTCCAACTCAAAACGACTGCGTAATGCTGCGACGTGACTGCGGCCAGGTCCTCCGCGTGCAACAAGACAGTCTGAGGATGAGGAGGGAGACAGAGAGCCACTGCTGTTGCTGGAGGCTGGAGACATCAACTGCATTTGAACAAAAAGAGAACAGGCACTGTTAATACACGCAGCATATTCTTTTTTTCCTTCAACTCTTGCAAGTTGTGTACCCTATATTGCCTTTATAGTTTGGCTGGAAAGAACAGTGCCTCTTTACTTTGAGCAGCTGAGGACATTGGGTGCTGTCTACCAAACCAAGTGGTTGATTCATTACCTCCTGGGATTTTCAAGCTGTGGTTGGATGATCCCAGGAAGACCCACTTTAGCCCAGCCATGGGTGATATGGCTTGTGAGTATTCCCTGTGCAGCCAGGAGGCATTGGAGCCTCCCCTGTGGGAACCACCACCTGGGACTCTGCCATCTGTACTGAATGGTGGCAGTGCTGCATGGTGGGAGCAGTCTGAATGCTGACACATCTGTGACACAGCTGCAGAGCAGGAATTTGCCTTCACAGTCATCCTTAGTATGTTTTCTCTTTCTACCTTCCTCTGAGAGGTCTCAGCCAATTTATCTTTCCTGCTTTTTAAACAAGGCAGGCCTGGGTTTGCTGGATGGGGAGCACAAGCCTGCTGAGGCCTGCAGTGCGGTGCCCTGCTGCTTGTGTGCTCTTCAGCATTCCTCCCCCTGAGCAGCTGCTGACACAGCAATATGTGGTTCCCACAGCCTCCCTCTGGCACCCATGAACACAGTATTGAAAACATGCCTTAAAAACACAACATTCTGGCTTGCAAAAGGATGCAGCAGCTTGCAGACTCCAAAGCTACAGCTTCCCTCATTCCCTGCTGCTCTCCCTGCTCGTACTCCTGAGCACACATCGCAGGCACAGACGTTCCATAGAAGAAATGAAGCCCTTACCTCGATGTTGCACAGACATTCTTCTAACTTTGTGACCACTTCTGAGAATTCTGGTCTGCCCTGTGAACACGAGAGACAAAACAGAGCTGTGTAAAGCAGAAGGAACAACTTGAATAGTTAAACAGACTCACAGACAGATGAGTGACAAATCCCCTCCACGTCTCTCCTTTGAGTTTCATTGCACTGCTTTCAGTTCACTTAAGAATCTGGTGGGAGCTGCACGCTCAGCGCTAAGCTCTGAAATGGAGAGGCATGTTTAATGTTATCTACAATGTTATTCTTTTCCTGAAACAATCAGATTTGAACTGATAACAGTTAGGCCATAAGATTTCTGTAAAAGTAACAGATGATTGACTATGTTTATATATAAGCTATGCTTCCTCTTTGCCTATAAATAAGGTTTTTAACATAGCAACAGCTGTGAAGATCAGAGGAGGCGCTCCTGAGCAATACTCGCACTTACAGAAACCCTCATCTTCCCCCTTCTGTGTGCTTGCATCATTCCTGCAGGAGAATTCTGACCTGCGAACAGCCACTGAGCCCTGAAGTTCACCGTTTAGATCACCATTTTCCCTTAACAAGGGACTCCTCTCTTAAATAAAAGTGTTTGATTAAATCATCAGGAAAAAAAAATAAAGGTAATTCATCTGAGGACATTTTACTCAGTTAATTGAATAATGGTATCGGTAATGGGAAGAATCAGACAGCAAATATCCGGCACTGCCAAAGACAAACAGGACAACACAGAATATAATTGAAAGAAAGATAAGACAGGAAGGTTAACTGGCCAAAACAGAAAGTGGTGTTTATGACCTCTAACACACAGCATGAAATTAATTTAATGTGAGAATTCACATTGACAGAGCACAAAACCACATCTGCTCTTTAACATGCAAGTTGCAGTACTTGAAGCATTACCATGCTTGACTTATTAAAGTTTGCTTTAATAGAAACACAAACTTTTTTAACCATTCCTATGTCTGCGCATTGTGCTGAGAGCAACTGCCGTGAAGAAAGCAGCCCTGGAAAGAGGAGTGGTTGCAGCCTGTGTATGTATGTGTCCTGCACATAACTGCTGCTGGAGCCAGGATGGTGCCAAGGAGGGCACTGCTGCTGTCTCCAGGCCCTCTTGTCTTCTGCACAGCTCTGGTGCTGATGTCTTTTCAGTGCATCAGGTAATGGCTTTAGAGCACAGTAGAAAAATAGAAGTTTACACTCTTTCAGCAAAACTTTTAGAGTAATTCTTTTGATGATCTAGATTTCATCTTTCACATGGAACAATACCACTAATCCACCAAAAAACATCTGCAGAAGTCTGAGAGCAGAGTACTTTTCTGTTCATTGCAAGTCAAAGCCAAACTTCTGCAACACAGTCACTCGAGTTTTCAATGAACGGCCAACTGATCACCTGCCTTCCCCCTCTGCTCACCAACTGCTCTGTGCTGCCCACACCAGAGTCTGTCCCAGCACATTCTGCAGCAGAATTCATCTCAATGAGCTTTTGGGGTGTGTGTACCTGAACCCAGATCTGGCTCCACTGCTGGGGCCGCGCAGAGCAGCACTCACCTCTGGGCAGGCATTCCAGCCCCGCATCAGCAGCGCACAGATGGGTTTGGGGATGGAGTACCCGATGGGCGGGCGGATGTGGTGGTACGCCATGTCTGCCGCTGCTGCCGCTGTGGGAAGAGCCCGGCACAGAGAGGTAAGCATCCAGGAGGTGCAGAGCCCCTTGGGAAGCACAGCTTATCTGCTGACTCTATCAGCAGAACTTTTCCTTCAGCTAATAAGCATACTGGTTAAAAACACTTCAGAGAGACTGCACTGAAGAATGTGTTACATTTCATTCAGTATTTGAGTAGTTTATAAAACAATTGACCAAATCAGGGAATAGCACAGTGATAGGCTGCTAAGAAACAGAATTAGACATACAGGTGCACATGGAAAAATAGATGAGTGAGCAGTGATGGATGTATGCAATATTAGCACCATTTATATTCTGCTTGGGCACAAACAAAAAGCCCACCAATCTGTCTGAAAGCCATCTGACAAATCTTACACATCTCTGCCCCCAGCAGCTGTATGCTGTACCTCAAACCCACTTAAAACAGAACAAGAAATTCACAACCTTTCATGAGTTTCTCAGTTCCTGGAGTGAAACGCATCAGTGCAGTCCCACCAGGCTGCCCCCCGTGTGCAGTGCTGCACAAAAGCACAGACACAGACCCACCCTGGGCCATGGGAGGACAAAGTGCAAAGGCTGCTGTCAGTGGCATGGGAGGTTGAAAACCTCTACTGTGACACAACTAAATAGTAGATGGCATTATAGTGGGGTGGATGTGTGCCTTTCACTGAGTCTTGGCACCTAATAACGCTGGTTAGTAAAATACCAATTAACTCTCTTCCATGCAACTAGTTCAGAGCTCTTTAAACATTAATTCACTGCATATCTTACCTGGCTTTAGGTGAGCAAACGGAATTTCTCCTGTTAGCAGCTCCCAGAGACACAGAGCATAGCTGAACACGTCAGCTTTTATGGTGTACCTCGTGCACTGAGTGAACACCTCGGGCGCCATCCAGCGCAGGTTCTGCATGCAAGGAAACATCAAATATTTATTAACAGAGTTCATTTCCTCCCATGTTTTTTCCCCCTAGTTATACTGTTGCTTTTCTTTGCTGTTTTTTTTTTTGTTTGTTTGCTTTTTTAATATTCATGGATCTCTGTTAGTAAAAGAGACTTAAAGAAAAAAAGTATTAAAACAGCTCCAGTGCTGTCCCAGTTCATTAGTCCCATCAAACCTACTTTTAAGGTCATTTTCTCCTAACCCAAATTCACCCTTAAGCTTTACATTAACACTATGTGGAACAAAAGAAGAAACGAACCCCGGGCTGTTTTGTCATGTTGTCTTCATCCAGGGATTGCAAAAATCTCGATTCTGAAACACACACAGAACAAAGCTGGCTTTACTACTGAGTCACTACAGGCACCTGCCTTATAAAAAAGCCTTTGTAAGAGGTACTTCTTCATAACACCAGGATTTGGAAAATCCAGACAGCCTGCGATGGCTCTTATTCAACAGCAGCGCATACAGACAGTGAGACTTCTCAAACCTGTGTGCCAAATGCTGCCCTGGTATAAACCCGCACCGGTCTGGCAACATTAACAGCAGTTTACAGTAGCTGAGGATCTACCTCAGAATTGGTGACCTCACGGCCACTTGTCCCAGTCAATGTGAGTGCATCCAGGTTTGTAGCAAGCAGTAACTGAGCCCTGCAGTGGCACGTGGGGTATTCTCATCCTTAAGAGTCTTTTTCCACTCCTCTCATAATAAAATGAGGAACTATCTTAACATTTCCTCAGTAGGCACATCTAGTTTTAGACAGTTTGAGGTTAGCTTATGGATCTATCATAAAATCGTTACCTCCAAAATCAGCAACAACTGCATGTCCATCCTCATACAGCAGGATATTGTGACTAGAAAAAAAATAATAAAGATAATAAATTATGTCTTACAGATGGTGAAATTTTTACAATTCTTGCTTCATAGCTGAAGTCCTGACAACTTGAAACCCCCTGCTTCAGAAAACAAACACCTTAAAATGTCTCCATCTGCTGATGAGGAGAAGGCACATCACGCATCCTGTAGCTTTCCTCAGCATCCAGGGTGACACTCACTCCTGCTCAAACTAATGGAGATCTGTAAGATTTCAGTCCTGCCCTCCATTCACGTTCCAATTACATGATGTCCTTTTCTGTTTTGCTTTGGAGATCTAGCAGAGCACAGCTGTTAACTTAAATCCAAGCCAATGTCCAGCAAAAAGCGGACACTGCTCATTCTCTGTGGTTCTGCGTTCAGCTATCATAATGATGGCAGTTTAGACAGCAAAACAGATAAGGGCAGCTGATCAGTGACATTAATTTGAAACTCCGGATTAACAAAGAGCACTACACAAAACAAAACCAAAAAGCTTTTTTAACTGCTTCCTGGGAAAACTCAGCAGTCAAGGTCTTTAGGTTCAAAGGAAAACA
>PPHD01027655.1:0-11108 GCA_002909625.1 Bambusicola thoracicus
TTTTTTTTTTTTTTCTTTTTTTTTCCCATGGGAATCCTTGGAGGAAACTGAGCAGAAATTGAGCAGGAATAATTGATGATATGGAGCTGTAAACACATAGTGCCTGTTCAAAAGAAATATGTCTGAATCGGTTTTGTCTTTGGTAAGCTTTCAGATATATTACAGCTTCAGATCTTTTTGTTGGGGCAAGCCACCTCCCTACAGTAGGCCAACACTGAAAATGAGGATGGCAGGTTCACAGAGAAGACATTCTAGGCAAGTGTATTTAAAGTACGCTTTATGAAACTCTGTTTTGTTTTGGTCCAGGACTAGTGTAAAGTCTTTGGCTGTTTTTGTTTTAGTTAACAACTGGAAGAAACGCCCTTCCTCTGAGATCACTGATGGCTTACAAACTTTGCCATAACATTCTAGCTTTCCCCTTTAGAGTAGCATTTACTGGGCCAGCAATTAAGCTCAGTATGTTAATTTAATTATAACTCTATCAAATTTGAATTCTCACAATCCAAATCTGAAAAGGATTCTATTATCCTTATTTTATTTTATTTTTTTGAAAAAAACTCATTCTAAGTAACGACAAGGAGGTTAATGGGAAATATCAAAATTATAAACAATCTTTTGGTACAATTTTCATATCAGAATGAAGGTTCCTTGATAATCTCAAGCATAAACAGTCTATATTTTTTTTGCTCAAAATGTCTTATTTATAGTGGCTAGAGTCCTTTTTATTACATCAGTAATACCATACATCATCCTGACATTTATCATTCATGTAATCTAGGTAAACTTATTATGTCTGATGTAATTCCACTGAGATAAATCTGTTGTATGATTTTTGTGCTATTTCTGGCATGGAAGTGGTTTAGAACGATGTTAATTGAAAGTAGGAACACTTTTTTGGTACTAATTAGCCCACTATTATTTTAAAACCATGAATTGTATTCTCATTGCACAACTTCCTAAGGAGATTCTTTTATTGTTTAAAGGAATAAGTTACAGAAAACTACTTATGACTCATAAATCTCTTAAACTTCGTTGTAAAGGATGGCAAGAACTGATACTGCTTTCTCAGTTTTATCAAAACAATATCCTTCAGAATTTTTCACTTGTCTGCTACTAAGTGTCAGAATCCCATGAAATTTCAGAATGAAATGGCAAACACAGGATGTACTCCTGAATTTTCTAAAATACTACACTTACTCTTATCTGATGCAGCAAATATTCTTCCAGGTGAGTTATTCTCTGTAAACTTTTTAATAAATACAGGGGTGCCAGATTAAGGAAATATTACTATTCTTTTAAATTTCCTGCTGTGCACCTCACATATCAAATCTCACTCAGTCATGCAGGCTCATAGAATAATTTAGGCTAGAAGAGGGCTCTGGAGGCATGTGTACTAACACCCCGCTGAAAATAAGGCCAACCTTAAAGTTAAGGTCATATCTAGTTAATTTTGGAATACTGCTACAGATGGAGAATCTTTGACCCCCATGAGGAATCCAATTCAGCATATGATCACTCTCATGGTGAAAAAAATGCTTCAGGAATAGTTAAACATTCAGAATCTGAATGAAAACTTTCATCACAATAGACATTGTTTCAGAGAGGGAGAGACTGAGACTGACTCTAATAAGAATTAGACTGGATATAAGGAAGAAGTTTTTCACAGTGAGGGTGGTGAGGCACTGGCATAGGCTGTGAGGTGGTAGAGAGGTGGTAGATGCCCCATCCCCGGGGACACCCGAGGTCAAGCTGGATGGGGCTCTGGGCACCTGATGAAGCTGTGGGTGTCCTTGCTCACTGCAGGGGAGTTGGACTAGATGGCCTTTAAGGGTCCCTTCCAACTCAAATTACTCTGTGATCTGTTTAAAACATGACCTACAGTATCTGAAACAACTGCCAAGAACTCCCCTCTGCAACACACTCAAAACATGCAAACTCACATTTTATAAGTGCTTCAGATAAGAAACTGTTCTCCCTTTGTCATTTGAAATCAGCGCAGAAAGGTGTCTCTGAGCAACAAAGCAATGCCAGATTGAACAGAGGTGAGCAAAAGCTGGGGCTTGAGCATAGCTAAGCTCCACTGCCCAGCGCAGCAGGCTACATAAAAGATCAAGATGAGACTCTTTTTCTGACTACATCTATTTTTTTTGCTGCTCGAGGTACTGAGTTTCTCCTTTCTTCACCTGTGGCTGTTTCCATGTTATGTACTACCTTATGAAGGCTAGGAAATCAAAATAAATCTAACCCACTGTTTCATTTTCATACTGCTGTTGTTCATACTATCCTGTTGCCAAGTGGGACCTAACTGCATTTCTGTGCCCCTGCCCATACTGGGCTGGGCAACTCTTCCCTTCTCCTGTGGGAAAGATTGCACGATCCAGCTGAGATTTATGCACTACGTATAGTGATAACACACTCATAGCTAATCTGTTTTTTGGTTGGTTGGTTTGTTTTCTTTTTTAAGTACTGCTTATATAGAAGAAGCAGTCAGGTTCTAGCCTTGCGCAAGCAAATCAACATCTTCGTTAACAATTTAAGATTTCCTTTCCTCTGTTACATAAACTACCCCTAGTAATTAAAGGGAGGAGTGGACACATGGGGAAGGCATATGTGGTTCACCCTTCCGTTCCAGAAGAGCTCAGCAAGACAGACTGTAGAACTTGTCTTCATGAACTTCTCTGGCATTCATAGCTTCTTTCTTCCTGGCCCAGCAGCATTTAGATTGGGAGTGAATAGCAGTCTCAAGTTAATCATAGAATCATAGAATCATGGAATGGTCTGGGTTGAAAAGGACCACAATGATCATCTACTTTCAACCTCCCTGCTATGTGCAGGGTCGCCAACTACTAGACCAGGCTGCCCAGAGACACAGCCAGCCTGGATGTTTAACTTTCATTCCTTAATGTTCTACATCTTTCTCTACATCTGTATGATCCCATGCACTATAAATTAATGAGTAAATCCTGTTTACCTATCTCTGCTAACAGTGTTATTTTAGATTACTTTGACATACTAGAGAAAAGACAGTGAAGCTGCTTCTTAAACAATAAACTGTACACAGAGCAAAATGATGAAGTACAGCATCAGACTGCCTTTCAGGGTGCAGGGTACCGTCTACCTAAAAAAAAAAAAAAAAGGAAGCAGAAACTGTAAGCAAAAATAGAAATGCAAAAAAAGGTTTCTCTTCCGTTACTTCAATCAGTAAAGTGTAGGGTTAACATTTTTGTCTTTCAGGTACTGAATGTACTCCTTGAATATTTCCTCTGATGACCTAAATGTGGCCTACAATAGTCCTCATAGTTTCCTATCTTAAATAACTAGTAGCTTGATTGTGATTTTATCTTTTTTTTTTTTACTGAGACAGTTAAATGAGAGTGCTGACCTTCAGTTAACTGCCTGTTTCCTCTGAGCAGAATACACAGGACGTGAGAGCTTGGTTCAGTTAGGCACGTTGAGTCGTATGTGAGTGAAAGCCTTGATCTCCACAAGAGATAGAATTGTTTTAGCTAGAAAAGATTATGGCATCTTTTCGACCTGCTTAAAGTCTGCTTCGTACAACAAGGCAGTCCTTGATTCATTTTCTACCTCACCACGCTACACAAAATGGCTGACACTGTACAAATACTGTCATGCTTACTCATATAGCTAGAAACATCTAAGATTTAAATGTATTAACAGCTCTTCAGCATCTAAGACTGTAGCTTAGTTTTGATTTATTTAACCCAGTGTGAACAGTTAAAAATGCTATGGCTATCTATTTCTTCTAAGAGAAGGTTAGAGCCTATGGTGGTAGTTGTTTCTAGCTGAGGGTCTGTCAGGAGGTTCTAGGTAGGGTGAAATGAGCTTGTAGTTGTGATGTGGTACTGGAAGACAATACAGAATAGGATATGCATTCTTTTTAAGTCTATACAGGGCTGTATACGCTGTATAGACTGTATACACTATATATCTATACAGGGTTGTATACAAGGATGAGTCAGCAGAAGGCAAGCAAAAGTGTCTAGTTTGTGATGTACTGTGAACTCAAGATTTAACATTGTCCCTTCTACCAAGCAGGCTGCTGGACTTGGATGTCCAAAACAAAGGTCTGGATTTGGATGGGTTGTATTTTAGAATATGTAATTTTTCCTAAAGCTTGTACAGGGGCACATGTGCTTAATAAGGAATACTAGTTCCCACCAGACAGCTTCCTGAACTTTTGCCAATGCAGTGCTTGGAGTTGCAGTGCTTACATTACACATCTGGACCTCGAGAAATACTATACCAATCAGGCTGGAGAGACAATGGTTAAATATGTTCATCTCTTCCTAGAAAAAGACCTCTGTGCTTTTGGAAAGAAATGCAACACTCAGTACTTCTACCAGGTAGGGAGGCAGCAAAGAAGTTTGGCCCACAGCTCAGATTAAACCACTTCTCAAGGATGGACCATGCAGCATAAAGAAAAACATATTTTTAACTGTCTTCCAGCTTGCTCCTTAGTTCTGCTTCATTGATTTCTTAAGATTGTCTAGCTTGTTAATGTCTCCTAGAATGAGGCTTGGTACATTTTGTTAGTGGATTGTATGATCTGGCAGTTAAGGTAAGAAGCTTCTTATCTTGTCATATTTTCCCATCTTACAGCAATGCAGACAGACAGATGCTACAGTAACTCCAGTACCAATTGCCCATTCTGTCCTAGGGGACTTAACAAATCAATAAGAAAAAGGAAGCTTGTATGTGTTCTGATGGTGGAATGCTGAATGGATGGCAAAAGACATAAATGATAGAAATTCCCTGTTTTTTCATACAGTTCTAGCACAGTGCTTAATGGTAAAAAAATTGTTTAATATATAGAGTGAGCTGAAAAATTAACAAATATCTATAAAATACTTTGAAATTCTTTTAAAAAGATGTGCCAGGGCCACTGTGCATTGTATTATTTACTTTCTGCAAAAAGGCAATCACAGCATTGGTTATCTTTCTCCTTATATCTCTCTATTCCTGCATCCTCAGGCTAATGTCATTCCTCAATATCATCAGATGTTAATATTTTTCAATATCAGATATTAGTAGTAAAATGGTTTTACCTAGAGGGTTTTTCCAGGACTAAGACTTCCATTTACTACCACTGTAGTGACACAGAAAAGCCCGATGAGCCATGGCTTATGGAGCTCAGGACTGGAATCACACTGCTTAATTATAATTTGTCTGTTCAGCCCCATAATCAATAGAGAGAAACAGTCACTTCCGTAGAGCAGTGATCCCACTTACAGCCTGAATCAGAGTCTGAAAATGGACACCTTTTTTGACTGTTCAATAACATGCGATGATTAAGCTTCTATTTTATATTACAAAATATACATACTGAGAAGGAACGAACATGGAAACCCTTACAGTAAGTGTCAGACAAACAAAGATAGAGAATGTTAACTGAAGAATGCTGGAAAAAGTAGCAGTAAAATAACATAGCGAATGTATTCATGAGCACTCTGTGCACTGTTTATAATTGCAGATAATATGGTACTGGTCCAATATAGGAAACAGTTTTTCCTTATTTCACTGTTAATTCAATTTCTGCCCTTTCAGATTTGTAAATGGCTGACACATATTCCTCTCTAACAAGATTTCCAGACAGTTATGGTGCTTTATATGAATACTGTTGCTCTGAGCATTGGGATTTACTCATAATTTCACAAGCTAATGGCAAATGCATCACTGAATATTGATGGGGAACTGCATTCTGTACTCCAGAAGAACTAGCAACAAACAGAAAGCCTATTTTAGCCTCTTACAGGACAACATCAGACTAACTGTAACTAAAATACACCTTTTAAGATTTCCTTAGCTGTAATGTGTCATCTTAATTACTGTACAGTGTGTATCATACATCTTTTGCAACAGCATTTTACCTTACGCCTCCATACAGTAGAAAAAAAAGTGCTAATATAATAGCTCATAAAGTACAAGAAGAAAATTAGAGTATTCAAGTGGTATATTCTTATCTTTCTAACATTGATTTCTCATTATCTAAGCTGTTTATCTTTCACTCATGAGAACTGTGGTTGAATTATTTTGTGATATGATTTTTCCCCATACTACCAAGCACAGGTTATTGTGGTTTCTTTTTAACCTTGCTTAGCTGTGCCTAAAAGAAGGCACGGAAGAAAGGCAATAAATAAGAAAGTGTATGCATGAGAAACAAAAGCAAGAGAAAGTCTAGCTGGTCTGATGAATTCAAGTTGTTTCGGTATATCTGTAAACAAATACAATTTCTGTACTCACAGATTCTGTTCTGATAGTCACACTAAAATATTTCTAGGGCTGCAGTGCCACTAACATGGACTCATATTTGTTACTGTTACGTATTTGTTCTTTCCATTTCTCTATGTTATATGCTGTACCTATTTACTAGTTCAAGTTGCCAAGGTAAGGGGCAGCCAAGGGATGTAATTTGGCTAACAAAGTGTATGTGTAAGCTTGGGGGCTGTACTGAAAAGTGATTTTGAGAAGAGAACAGTCAGTTGGGCTGTTCAGTCGTGTGGTTTCACCCTTACATTTTAGGTAACATTCAACTTCAACTTGCACTGCTGAGGGCCAAAGAGAGGGAGATGGGGAAGAGTGTGTAGGTCACATGGTGCACTGTTTGCTATAGAGCACAACTAGGCTCCCAAGCATCTGCAAACTAAGCAGGATGTGTTAGATCAACTGACAGCCAGCAATAGTTCATCTCTGAGTAGCCACTGAGATAAACCTCATAGTGGTGCTGTCCTGTCAAGAACATGGGATGTGGATTTGTGGGGTATTGGTTCTTTTTTTTTCTTCTTAGGTCTGCCCTTCAGTTTAATTTCAGTTTGGCATATTGTCTGCTCACAGACTTCCCAGAAATTCATTCTATCACTGGAGAATGAATTATCACATACCTAATGTGATTAATGTGTATATGAAAATAAGCTTTCCCATAAGTGGAAAATTATAAAAGTAAGTTTCCCGTGGCCATTTGTGAACACAGAGAACACATTCATCTTATTCTGGAAATATGTGTAAATTCAGATTCAAATAAATGTTAGTGTGTGTGCCATCACATTTTACAAAAGTAGTATGAAAATTACTTTGTCATACCTACTGTGAAGCATTGTTACTATATACTAAGATTGTCAAAATGAGTACAAATGCTAAATATTGCAATACAGCTTTAAGTAGCTACATTTTTCATATTCCACTGAAGACAACATATTTTCAAAATGCATTTACCTGTCATAAAAAAAATGTGTATAATTTTTTATTATTTTTTTTTTTAAGGATTTTGGATAGTTTCCAGATGAGAATGTTGCCTCACTGCGTAAGGCACTGTACACATCCCAAAACTGTTGCTCTGAAGCAACAGTGGTATAGAGACAAGAGGCATATTTTCTTTCTCTGATCATTGTGTTAAGTACTCTTTTCATATACTTTGATGGTAACTAGAGAACAAGGATAGATCTTCACAGCTGTAAAGATTTTTTTCTTAATTTAGGAGACTTCACACCTACTGAGGTCATCCTAGAAACACTGTGGAAAATTAAACGCCCATGAAATGCATCCTCAGAAGCTGACTAAGCTGACTAGAAGACAAATATGAGATATTTGGCTGACAGGGCCAAATAAAGCAGAATCCTTCTGCTCAGTTTTATGAATAATTTGTGATTTTCCTCATAATTTTGACACCTAAACTTCATTGCTGAAGGGAGAGGAGAGACTGAATCCACGATACTCACTAGTCTAGTAGTTAGACCTTGGCTTATGGAGGCAGAAATCCTGAATTAAAGCCTAACTTAAGCCTGGGCTCAATCTTGCATCTTAGTCTGTGTGTTGGAAGCACCTTCTGGGACACAACTATAGCCAAATATTCACACCCCTCTGGGGAGACCCCACCATTCCTCCGGGCAGGTGGTTCTGAGGCTTTCCTCACCCCTGTGAATGATGGCATTTCAGGGCTGACTGTCTTACCTCATCTTCCATGATATTCATCTGTCCACAAGGCAATCCGTTGCTTTCAGATCATTCTCCCACACCTGAGCACTCTATATACAAAGCATCAGATTTTTCTTCTCTCTGTCTTTTCTTTGGTTAAGATAAATGAGCTCCTCATAGTCATCTGAAAAATTTTTGTGACTCTCTTTGAAAATTTAATGGAGATTCACTGATTCTTTTTCAGACTGTAGTATTGGCTACTATATTCTGATAAAGGTCTTACAAGCTCTGTGTGCAGAGAGAAGGTTATTTTCCTAATTGGCTGGATATTGCTATCTATGCATCCAAAAACTGCATTACATTTTCTAGTACTTGAGAGCTCATGCTGAGGTGATTATCTGTGATGATGATCTCTGCTTTAGCTAGAAATCTTGATGTGATATGCTGCACTGGTGTTTTTTTTCCACAGTTTTTCTAGTTTATGGTTGTTCCTTGCTTGCCTACATTGAATTTGTGTTTATTCTTTACACTTCTTGAATCTGGAAAGATGAAGAAAAAATCACTCAGTTTTCTTTCCTATTTTGTATTATTTTAAATAGTCAGTCCAGTATTTCTGCTATAAGCCCATTCTATATGGAAATTTCCAGATTTTTTCACAGTGTTGGTGTAGTCAGCATGTTCAAAAAGAGGATTTAAAGTTACTCAGTGCACCATTGTGCGAAAAGAGGTGTGGCAGATCAAAAAAACAACCCCACTAATTTAGATGTGATTTAGATGTAGACTGAAATAGCCAATTTTTATCTGAGCTTCAGATCTAAAATATTACATGGGGATAAATAAATGATATTTTATCCATTAAACTATCTCAGTTCACTTGGCAGACTTGCCCCACATTTTTGCACAGTGTGGTTGGTTATTACCATTCCATAGTTAAGGTTGTCAATTTCTTATTATTTTTAGCCATAAGTCTTGCTCAGAGTACTAGGGCCTGTTTTTCAAATCCAATAGAAAGCAGTGTTGTAGTTATATAAAGTTAACTCACCTCCAGTAGATGTTTTAACAAGTAAATGGGCTCTCATTCCCTCTCTCTTAGGTTCATGCAAGACAAAAATTGTGAGAGTTAACTCCTGCATGCTCTCTCTCATTCTAAACCCTATTTTAATGAGACACGCAGAATATGTCCACTATATTCTTGAATTCTAGCTAGGCCTGTTTTGAACACGCATTTGGAAAGTTACTAATCTCAGTTGTTTAGAGTAGCCATAAGACTGCTTTAACCCACTTCAAGAGAGGTCTGATTCAATGCTCAGAGATGAGTAACAAAGATGTTTTAAAAGTTTGTATTCCTTATCCAGTCTTTTTGCAGACATGATGTGGCAGCCTTGCATCTCCTACACATGGCAATGCATTTCGGTTAGTGAATGTGTCTGAGGTTATTCAAGGGCACATGAATCTTCTGTGTGCAAGCATGGCAAATGATTGAATTAGGTCAATCTAATAAGAACTATCTAATTACAGGAACAACTGGCACAAATTCTGTGTACCCAATCAGAAACAGAATAATCATATTCCATACACAGATCTTAATAATTTAGAACTAGCTGAAATAGGGAAGTTGAACCATTTGCAACAGGAGAGTGCTTAGAGATTTTATTTGTTTCAGCCTTCTATATCAAGACAAAATTTGGCACTTACTGAGTAATTTGATCATTTTGGATCTGATCCCAGATGTTTCACATATTCAGAAAATCCTACTGGTAAAATCCAGCCCTATAATGTGACACCAGTAATAAAGGTCTGTGTTAAGAAAGAGTAGATAATTTTAAATAGATAATCTAAGTAAAAGGGTAATTATCCCCTTCTATTAAATTTCAGAAGCCAACACATGCATCCTTGTTTTGGAAAGTGTTGGTCAACTTGAGTAAGTTTCAGTCCTTCATAGTATCATGTCAACAGACTAAATCCCTGACAAGTTCAGACTTGCTTAGGCAGAAAAAATAACATTGCTCTGAATGCACAGACTTGAATGACAATGCTCTGTCTCAGCTCTCAGCCTTTGACACTTGCCTCTGTTTTGAGCGGTGGCACAACAGCAAATTCCTCAGCAGAAGCGATACTGTTAAATGACATGTTACTGACTGATTAATGCTCTAGCACTGTCTCCAATTACACCATGGAGGTGATATTTTCTGAAGAGGTGCAACAGCATTGCACCTCAATAACCAACAAAATACACTCACATAAAGGGACAGTAGACGTTTGAAGTAGCATGGTTGTAAGCTTTGTTGTGTTTTTGTCTTAAAAAAAAAAAAAAAAGCGATAGTAGTCTTCATTTTCTATGTATACCCCTTTAAAAAGTCGAAATGCATGTAAAAATATTCTATTTTTACACATAGGCAAACTGAAGGACTGAGCTTTCCAACTGGTTTCAGAGATGTTACAATAGAGAATAGACCCCTGCCATAAGCTGTTCTCCAGCCACCTTGAAAATGCTCTGAATTCCTGAAGTGAAACCACATTTTGTGTTATTTCAATTGTATCAGCAGACTGAGGCAGAATGATATTCCTTTTTAGTTTCATCTTTCTGAAATTCTTAATGCTAGCAAGCTCTATTTCATGAATTTAATCACTCTGTTTTTATGGTACTATCATTTTTGCATGCTGCCTGGTTATACTTAAGCTTAGTCTCCATTTCACATTTCCCTTCCTCATTTTCAGTGCAACATGAGCTATACTAATCCTAATGTTTAATACCAGAAGTATTCATTTCTCTACTTCTAATCATTAGAAGTAATTTTAGAGGTTGTCTGCTTTTTCTTTGTCTGTATTTGTTTTCCTATCTCCATGTAAATCTAATACAGTTGGTAAAACTTTGAGGATTTTGTGTTTATTCTAACCTTATTTATATTTAATAATAATGATAGACTGATAGTAGAAATAGCAGAACCAGACACTCTGGCAGTATAAGAATCACAGAATCACAGAATGGCCTGGGTTGGAAGGGACCTCGAGGATCATGAATCTCCAACCCCCCTGCTGGGCAGGGCCACCAGCCTCCCCATTTACTAGACCAGGTTGCCCAGGGCCTCGTCCAACCTGGCCTTGAACACCTCCAGGGACGGGGCATCCACAACCTCTCTGGGCAGCCCATTCCAGCGCCTCACCACTCTCCTGGTAAA
>PPHD01027656.1:0-11108 GCA_002909625.1 Bambusicola thoracicus
TCTTACAGAATCACTTTGATTTTTGAAGAAAGCAAATATCCTGCTGCCAAGATCATTTGTTGGATTCATGAAGAATATGTGAAATATCACAGCTTTAGCTTTTCTGAAAAACATAGAGTCAAAATTTTGCACTAAGAATAATAATATATGGTGGCTGATTTTTCAGGAGAAAAATTAAATTGTCAAGGTGCTGTGTTTGGAAGGTGACACATCAGGAGACTAGCTTTCAAGGCGTACCACATTCCATCCAGATGCCTTCACCAGAAATGGCCACTTATTTAAATTAGGTGAGTTACAACTTAGACATACATGTACAGGCAAATGCCATGAGGCCTCTCATCTGACAGGTGCTCATTCCTAAGCCAGTTCCTCAAACAATATACCATTCACATTGGTAAAGTATACTAGTACAGTCCAGACGTTCACATACAAGCTCAATTTTTGTGATACCAATAATCACACTGTTAACAAGAAATATTTTAGTTCTATTTCAGTATCAGAAAATCCACACAACTCAGAGTTAAGTCATGCATTCAAGGCTTCAAAAACCTGTAATCTTACTGTCTGAACTACTTACCCAGGCCCTTACACAAGCATGTCAGGCTAACCCATAGTAGTCAATTCTTATTGCCCTTGTCTAAAAGGATTCCCTGCTGCAGAACTGAGCTGTGCTGCAGCAGGAATGGCAGGAAACTGAAAACAGGCTCCTTCATAACAACAGGAGCTTCATTTATAGTGCACACATACTGTAAGAGCAGTCCTGAGTTTTCTATCAGCATGCCTGAGCCTAATTACATCTGCTGTAGTCTCAAATCACCAGCCAAAACCCTGGAGTAGTGTTTCAGTGCCTTACTGAATTCAAAGAATAGATGAGATGGAGCCTGCAGACAACTAATGTGCTCCAAGAACAATGAGACAGTCGTTTCATGGAGTGAACTGAGGGATTTTGGGGGAACTGCAATAGAGACCGCGCACGGCTGCAGAGCAAGAAGTACTGTTTGTGTACTACATTCTAACGCTTAGAGTGTTAAAAGTAAGCTATTCAAACTCAAATAAAACATGAAGTCTCTTGGACTAAATCTAACATCAGGGGGTTGGTTGGTTTGTTTTCCAGCTGCTGGATTTTTTCTGTACATATGTCTATCATTTTTACACTCTGTCCATAATAGTTTCTTCCTAGTTTTCCTTCTTTCTTTAGTTTCCCATGTTTTCCTCTTGTTGTGTGTGTTTATTATGATTCTTAACACGTTCACAGGTACAAACACAAGTTGGTTCAGCATAGCACAAGTGAAAATCAGGTGCAGCACTCTGATTTTCCCTCCAGAGTTATTTCTATAGTCTGAAGCATCTGCTTCTTTTGCATTTCATCTTCATAATGCAAGGGTGGAATCTGGCTCCTGATCAACTTCTGATGCTTGAGACATCCAAGTCACAAGACTTGCTTCAAGTATGAGCAACATATCTTGCTTGTGGAGGACAGCGTCCTCTGTGAGGCCAGGACTCCTGTCTGGCATAGGTTTGGAACAGAAAAGGTCCCTTTTTTCATGCAGTTTTTGTCATCCCCAGAATCTCTGCAGCTGCATTTAGCACCTGTGACACATTTTATGGCTCAATCAAATAAAATTATGCAAAACCCTACAGTAGACTTTTCTTTTTATAACTCTAACACAAGTACTTTCTACGGTGGATCAGACTGATGATTAATTTTGTTCACAGCTTTCCTTGTATTATCTATTAAAATTTTCCCCCACATTGACTTTGCATAAAGCACAATAACTGTTCACTGAAATCTCTCCTCCACCGAATTAAAAAAAAAAAAAAAAAAAAAAACCTGTTGAATATGCAGGGGAATTAAATTTAGACTGTAGTGAAAGTCAATGACAAGTTCCACCCAATTTCTGTTCTCATATGATATTCTAGACAAACTGTAATGTAATTCATCCAGTACAGGATATTTTATGTCTGCAAGGTAATGAAAATGGAACAGATATCATATTAAATATGTTTGCAAACTTGTAGTTGGGAATGAAGACTAATAACATTGAACATATGTAGTCTAGAGAACAGAAGTGAAGTAGTAACAAGGATCCTCATACAAGTTGTTTTTTTTGTGTGTTTTTTTTTTAAAGAACTTGGAGAAAGGATCTCCCAGCTAAGGGAAAGGCTTGCCTTAGCTCTGAATCTGTTGTTCTGAGGTCATACTGAAGGTATGCCTTGTTCTTGGGCTGTACAGCAACACTAAAACTAATCGCTGCTCTTGCCTGTCACTGGAATTAACCAAACCCAGTCACTTCCTGCCCTGAAGAGATTGGAAAGGGGATGGGGAGGTTTTGCCCATCACAGCATACAAATTCCAAAACATGTGCAATGCAGCAAAGCAATGAGCTTGAGAATCCCAACTGCATCATTGGCAGTTTTAGACAAAATTTAAAGTTGGCTTTAATAATATGATCACACACTGGCTTGAGCACAAAACCCAGCAAGCTCTGAATTATCAATAGAGAGCAATGAAGAGCAGCAAAAGATCAAGCAGCCTATATTCTGCTGATGCTGCACAAGGAACTTTTCTATCAGGATTAGGCAGCATCCTTTTTCATCCTTCAGATAACTTAGAAGTTGTCTTCCCCAGAAATCTAAACAAAACCCATGTTATAATCTCAGTGAGAAAAGTAGATTTTATTTTTCCCGCAAATGTAAAAACTACTGAAGAAAAACACTCCAGGAAAGAAGCTTGAGCAATGATTCTCTTATCATCTGGACTGCTTAACTTTTGGCTACAGAGGTAAGGTTTAGATTATTACCAAGTAGCATGCACTGGGACAATGCCTGGGCACAGTTCAAGGGATAGTAAATGTCATTTGAATTCCCAGTATGTATTCTGATCTAAACTACACCAGCCTTGCCTCCTTTCTCACTTCAGCACTATCTCAGCAGGACCTTCAGAGCCTCAAGCATCCCTTCAGGCCCTCATGCCACATCACAGAATTTGCAAAATACATTCTCAGATATATGCTGTGAAAATACCAATTCACTGATCTGGTCTCATATCATTTTAAACCCTCGGGGGAAAAAAAAAAAAAAAAAAAAAAAAAAAAGACACAAAATGATAACTATGTCCTATAGACAAAAAAGCATGGCATGAAGCCCAGAAGAGACACAGAGCCAAGTGAAGTTTGGTTGCAGCCAGGATCTAACACTTGGCCTCAAGGACAGAAAATGGTCCCTTACCATGTTTTATTTAGTAGTAGAGTTGTAGTCATTGCCTTCATCTAGTCCATCATCTCCTCGGCAGTAGCCTGTAGCAGATGTTAAAGGGAAAAATGTATGAAAAACATTCATGACACACCTTCACAAATCATAGCTATCCTCTAGTTCAGGGTTTCCAGATTTGAATGTTAAATCCAGAGCATTGTGTTTGATAGTTGAATTTGTTCAGTGCTCTTTTGGACGCACACCCTTTTAGTTTCTAAGAATGTCTTGACACAGATGAGCCCTACAATTTAATTTTACTCTATATTGGGGAGGAAAAAAAAAAATAAAAATCTTCCTGCTTCTTTAAACTCTACTATGCACTTATTTAATTGGGTGACAATTTGGATTTTCTTTTCACCAAAAAGAACTATTTACAAAGCTTCCTATCTCTTTGAAACTCTTCCATGCCTGGGTCTATACTTCTAACATTTCTTATCTTCCTTGATTTTATTGTGAGCCTTTTTTGTGTCTTGCTTTTAACCATATGGACCTTTACAGCAAGTATTAATCAAGATGTTGGTTCATCATGTATGGATGCAACATAACACAATAATTTTAGCAATTTGTAATATTACACTGTGTTTTGACTGCTAATGAGCTCTGAGTTGATACTGTGAGATAAATATTCACAAAGTCTCCAAGATTTCTGCTGGAAGGTGATAAGTAAATAATAGCATGGTTGTGTACATGTAGAAGGTACATCAATGCTAGTCACATCCTGGGCTGCACATCAAAAGAAGTGTGACTGGCAGCTTGAGGGAGGTGATTCTTCCCTTTTACTCCACTCACTTGAGTGGCCTCCACTCACAGATGGGGTCTCCATTTGGAATATTGTGATCAGCTCTGGGGTCTCAAGCATAAGAAAAGCATGGACCCATTAGAGCAGGACAAGAGGAAGGCCACAAGGATGATCAGAAGTGTAAAGCACCCCTCTTGTGAAGAAAGGCTAAGAAAGTTGGGGTTGTTAAGCTCAGAGATGACTCTGGGGAGATATTTTAGCAGCTTCCTGTGCTTAAAGGGGGCCTACACAAATGACTGAATAACCTTTAGTCCACCAAACTGTTATACTTCTTTCTCTTTCAAGCCTATGATCCCATGCTGTAATGATACCTGAAGTTGATTCTGCACTGCTTGTACCTCAAGAGCCAAATGATTTAGAGTTATATTACTAGTCAATACAGTATAAAAGCTTCTACTTCAATGATACAATAGTGGATATGTAGAAGCACAATTACTTATCATTAGCAGTGCAGCTGCAGCTGTACCTATGCACTTCTCTGTATTACTCATAACAAAACAGTAGAATTTTTCCCCCTTTGTACTAATGCAAATGACTTGATAAGCAACAAGACAATGACAAAGTGCTCCTTTTTCAACTCACTCCTGTCATATTCCTCCAGGACTGTATTAGAGAAGCCCTTTGTTCCACAAAACTTGTTTTCAGAAGGAAAAAAATAGCAAGATGTTGAAAAAATAAATATTAAAGGAGAGTGTGAAGGAAAGATTTTTGGTTTAAATAGGTAGGAACAAAGAAAGAACTTTCATGTCATTTAATCAACTTCCCATGACTATTTCTTGTTTTTCTTCAGATTAGGCTTTCATGCAAAAACACCATTTCAACACCAAAAAACAATAAAAAGTAATCGTCTATGACAGTGGTTTCTCAAAAACAGGACCGAAGAAGTCCCTAGGGACCACACAGTTCATTCCTGACAGACACAAGTAATAAGTAACTGAACAGAAAGAGCACCCAACTATTAATTATTCAAAACAAATTCATTACTTATTTAATTATTCATTAGATCTTTTTCTTTATCCAACTGTATAATTTCCTATTCTCAACCTATAATTCAAATGTACAATTAAAAAGAAACTTTAAAAAAAAATTCAACTTTGCTCTTATTTCTCTTCTGCTGAATTATATTCCATCAAGCAATAACAGTCTTCATCTGTACTTAATAACTCATTTTTCGTATAATACAAGTTCTTTCAGGGCTTGTGTATTAGGCTTTGATTTTATTCAGTTTTAATATAACCATTTTACAGAGTCTTCAAAGAGTAATTCATACAAGGAATCAGCACAATAATGCGCCTTGCAGTGAAAAGAGCTGATTTTTGGAGAGAGGGCCACCTTCTGAGGTGTGAAAGATATCATTATCGTTATAGAATCAATTCAATTTAAAGTTAGTTATGTACTTAAAAAGCCTTCCAAAGAAAAGAAGAAAGACTATTTGGAGATTTCAGAAAATGATAGTGGCCTTAATAAGAAAAAACACCAATACTTCTTCATATATATATGTATGTATATATATTTCAGTGCATTACCTTTCTGTAAGTAGAACTACTAATTTCTATTCAGAAGAAGGTAAATAATCAGTAAGATCAGGTAATCAGAGCAACAGCTTTTGATGATTTGCTAGACGACTTTATTGGATCTCAAGGTGTAGAGAAAAAAAAAAAAAAAAAAGATATAGGCAAAAAGAGTTTTAATGGTTCAGTCTTTCCCCAGTCTTATTTTTATAACAGAAATGGGCTCATCACTGTCAGTTGAGGCAAGTACTTGTTCTTGCAATGCACTGCAATGATTCAACATGTATTTTTTAATGTTTAAAAGAATATTAAAACAAATGTATTGAGACATATAGGAATCCAAGTGCTGAAGTCAATCCAGATGTGTCCAATAAATACTACGGTAAATTTAAATCACAGTCTAAGGATAAATTCTCTCCTGAAGTCACTACATAACAGAGTACACCATTTACAGACCTGCAGGTGGTACAAAGCCTGGGCTGTACCCAGTCTAAGAATTGCAAGTGGAGATCTGCAGGATCCTCACGTTCCTTTCAGGTTCAGAAGTTACATACTATTAGGAACCTGCCACTGTTAGGTACACACCATTTGGCTAGGCAGAAAAGTTGTAATTTATTAAAATCCTATTATTTTACTAACTTGAAGACTTGATTTTTCTTGCTATAAAGCCAATTAAAGCATAATCACGACAATAATTTTAACCTACGCAAAAGTCATAAGGTACGTAAGACAATATTTTGAGCCTAAAGATGCTTAAAACTTTCTGCAACACACTCCTCTATTTGTGCTACCCACCACAGATTAAAGGATTGTGTTGGAAAAATAAATAAATAAAATGCTTCACAGTAATGATCTCTAAATATTTGGTGGACAAATCAATCAACAGGTAACTCTCCTGGTAAGAATTTTTCAGTCAGTGAAAAGGTAATTGTGGGCTTGCAACAATCCTGTCCCACACTGTTAAGGTCTAAGACTGAACCTTTTGTTTCCTACTAGGCTTAATTAAAGACCCTGCACAAAGGCACATTTAAGCATTTCACAGAAAAACATTTTTTGTTTCTTCATGAGAGAGACTATTTAGTGACACCAATGTTCATCTTCCACTTCCTTCTAAGAAAACATTTGCATAGTCCTTTGGTGTGGTAAATCATACGCTTCTTGAGAGACTCTAAGACCAGGATTTTTATTTTTTTTTCTTTTACCTAAAAACAAGACACTATATTATTCTTATTTCCTGAATGAAGTCCTAACTTTCACAGATTTTCCTAGGTGAAATGATTAAATTATCTTAAGCCAGTGTGAAATTTTAATATTTACATACTGATATCCAGCACTTCAAAGCATACATTAATAGCAAAATACCTGCCCAGACATAATTACTATATTAAAACACAGCAGGCAACAAGTTTTTGGACAGATTTTTACTTAGAACACAGGAGAGGGTAAAATTAATTTCTCAATTATCTTAAGCCAACCTATTAGTATAACATACTTCTGAGTCATGGGCAAACATAAACAGCAGTAGTTTTTCATTAGATTTCCTCCACTTTTTTAGTCCCATAAATGTTAGCTTGACCTACTGCTGAGCATTAATCACAGTTAATATCGTGCACTTTTTCAAAGCACACTTTTCCAAAGCCGAACTATATTATCCAGTAGAAGTGAGAAATGTATCAAGAGGGATGTTCATTATTCCCCTTTCTCACTTTTTCCTTATTTCCCCTCCTATTTTCATCTCTAACCCTTCCTCTCCTCTACCTCAAGAATCACACTCAAAACTCCACAAATTCTTAATTAAAAGGAGCTGTGATTGATCAAAAATTATTTCATAATTAAAAATTCTTGAAATGCACATATTTATTCATTTATACATTTCTGAAGCTGGTCATTTAAATTTTTCAGAATAAAATCATTCCAGAAAGTAGGATGACAGATGTATTACCCTTATTTTGGTAGCATTCCTCACTTTGTTCATGGTGGTATATTTATTTAGTATTCTTTACAAGTTCATGAGTAGATGAAAAGGAATGACCACTTGATAAACATGAGGGTTGAACCACACTGTACTCATTTTTCAATATATAAAAGACTAAACCAGCTGAAAATTCAAATTTGAAAGTTTCTGTTTTAGACAAGTAGGCTGCTGAAGATAATAGTTAAATTAATCAGACACTGGCAATCTTTATATATGAAGAATGGTCATTCAGTTCATTAGCAGATACATAACAAATAAAATCCACAAAAAGAGCAGGAAATATGTAAATCAATTTCCAAAGTCACCCATAAGCTGTAGCATTGAGGCTATGTCTAGTATTAAGATTTGCCTGTGTTAAAAGAGACCCATGATAAAAACTCGTCATCCATAACCCTAAAAACATTAGATTTCCTAGTTATTAATAATGAAACCACCATTAACTTCTTAAGTGGAAAAACAGCAGAAGAGGAACAAACACACCTCTGGAAAAAAAAAAAATTAACCATTTTTGAAGAAGGTTAAAGAAGTGGATGTAAAGTTCTTCCTAAACCTGATTTTTTTTTTATTAATGAATTAGATCTCCTGGTTATGGGTTTTGACTAATAACGTCTAAGTGACAAAAATGTCAGTAGTGATGAAAAAGAGTTCAAAACCAGATTTCCAGTAATAGAAAAATAACATTCAGTGTGTTCAACTGGAAATTTAGGGAAGAAGGTCAATAAAAATCTTGAAAAAAAATAGCATTTTCCTCATTTTTATTTTCTCTGAGAATGGACACAGGCCATCTTCTTAATGGTGTATGAGATGTAAAGTGATTAAGATATGAAATCTATCTGTTACTGAACTTAAGTACAGTAACTCCTAACTTCACTTTAATTCTGCCAGTGACACAGGGACTACACTTAAACAGTTTTCTGTGCTGCATCCTTCATTCAATATGTTCTATGTTTTGCATGCCTTATAGCTACAGGCATATTTCTACAACACCTGTAGCTTAGGAGAACCCCACAAGGCTCTCAGAAAAATGCATCTGAAGAAATTTCACAGATTTTTGCCTTACTTATTGTTAGATTTTTAGAAAAAAAGATCCTTCTCCAGCTGACGTAATTCTACTCTGTAACTCTGGAAAGCTTCATGCATCAGGTGATGATGGGCTCTCAGGCCCTACTATCATGACAATACATGCACACACACATATTTTTTATTACACAAACCTATGCGTGAATATACCCAGTGGGAAGAAAATTCTGCTCAGAACTTCTAAAACAGGGACTTTAAGGAGAACTCTGACCTCTGGAGAGCTGTGATCCTCTGAAGGACATTTAAATAATGGTTGGCACTAAAGTAATGATTGATATTTCCTTACTCTATACTCACATGAGTGAACAGCTGTCATTGTACTTAAGTACTTAAAAATACTTAGAAGTATGAATCTTTACTCTTGAAATAATCTTACCAAAAACTGTGGAAATTTCTATTAGCTTCTATTATTATGACTGAATTCAGACGGCACTCTTTTTGTGACACAAACAAATAGGACAATTTTAAAAGCCATACAATAAGGAAGGATAGTCTGCCACTTCTTACTCCTTCTGAAGTGTAGCTCTATGTTGGAATTCATACAGATAGACTTCAGATGTTAATTTTAGGCTCTAGTGAAAAAAAAAAAAAGTGTGGACCATTCAAAACAAGGAGTGATGGTCTACAAACATAGCTCAGTGCTTAACTTCATCGTTCAATGCAAGTGGAGATTTCTCATTATTTTATTACAGTGAGGCCCATTTGTCACTCATTTTCTTCATGTGTGGTCCTGAGGTATATAGATTAAAGATTCTTAAATATTTTAAGATGTAGAGAACAATTAGTGGATTTTCAGAAGATATATAATTTCTCTAAAGTTTTTTCAAATAAAGTTGATCGTGGTGCGAAGAGGTTTAGTCAAGGTCACATGATCATGCATCACAAATGAGATCTCAGAGACAAAAGTGACCAACTACAACATCTTCATTATCAAAGCTGGCTACCTCTCACCTTTTTTCTGAGGGTTACTCAATCCCATTTATCTTGCTGATGTACAGGGAAGGTGAAACATGACAGGAAAATTAAGGATTCCTGCTGTGCTTATAGAATGAGAAGACGCCAAGAGATTGAGACTCCAGCAGATAAGAAAGATTCTGAAAATCAGTGAGTGTCATTTTCTTCTCTTTGGGGTTTCAGTGCCATTCATACAGAAAGCCTTACGTTCCAGCATGGTGGCACAGATCTATATGCACAGGTAGTCTGTTACAAGTATTCCCAGGCCATTCCCAGACATTTTCTGCCTCAGACAATGTTGTTGTTTTTTTTTAATGTCTTTGCCTAGAACTGACAGTGGAATACTCAGAAATGCAATTAAGGCTACAAATGATTCCATTTAGGGAGCAATATTATTCTAACTGTTTTTTAGATGAAAAATATTAGTGTTCTTTTACCACATATAAAACAAAAATTCTGCCATCTTTTAATAAAATAATCTGAGATTTACTAATGCAAGCAACTACAGAAACACATAAACATGCTAAGTTTAACAGCACAAATATCAGAGGCATCAGTGATACGATAGAAGTGCAAACAACTCTGAAAAAAGTAGCATGTCACAATCGTAGCCATTTGTCATTTGAGTCAAATTATGAAGCAGTGTAATGTAAGCCTTTGTAAGCCTTACGTATCAATTGTCATGAAAATGATAGCAGGTAATGTAAAGATCTGGATATTATCTTGGTTTTTTTGGCTTGTGAAATTTTAGGCCTGAATATGATATTTTTCTTCCGACTGCTGATTTGTGAATTTTCACTGTTAATCATTATTATGGTTGCTTATACAAAGAAAAAAAAAACATGTTACTTCTGTTTCTGTAGAGTTTCTCCACATACAAACATCTGAATGCACATGCACATCGACACCAGAAAATGTCCACAGAGTCATTCTTTTAGAGTGCCAAATTTAAAAAAAAAAAAAAGCATATGAACTTAGAAGACTTTTTTTTTCCCTTAGACACACTGTACTTGATTACTGAAAGATTTCCTGAATCAAGACTCTGAGATGAGTCAGACTTAATGACAGAATAACAATTCTTCTGCAAGTACAATTAAATACAGCATTTCCTATGATCCCAATTCCACATATGAATAAGGAAGACTGAAATTTTAGTTGTGATCTTGTCAAATAATCACAGAATCACAGAATCATAGGGGTTGGAAGGGACCTCTAGAGATCATCGAGTCCAACCCTCTTGCCAAAGCAGGTTCCCTATACCAGGTCGCACAGGTAGGCATCCAGGCAGGTCTTGAATATCTCCAGAGAAGGAGACTCCACAACCCCCCTGGGCAGCCTGTTCCAGTGCTCTGTCACCCTCACCATAAAGAAGTTCTTGTGCACATTCATGCAGAACTTTCTATGCTCTAGTTTCTGGCCATTTCCCCTTATTCTGTCCCCACGCACTACTGAAAAGAGTCCGGCCTTGCCACTATGGCCCCCACGCCTCTGGTATTTATAAACCTGTATCAAATCCCCTCTCAGCCTTCTTTTCTCA
>PPHD01027658.1:0-11107 GCA_002909625.1 Bambusicola thoracicus
GGGTGGCCAGCAGGGACAGGGAGGTGATTGTCCCACTCTACTCTGCCTGTGTGAGGCCCCATCTGCAGTACTGCGTCCAGGTCTGGGGCCCCCGGTACAAGAAAGACAGAGAGATGTTGGAGAGGGTCCAGAGGAGGGCCTCTGCTCAGGGGATGGAGCACCTCCCCTGCAAAGACAGGCTGGTGGAGCTGGGTTTGTTCAGCCTGGAGAAAAGAGTGCTGCAGGGTGACCTCATTGCAGCCTTTCAGTACCTGAAGGGAGCCTACAAACAGGAGGGGAGTCAACTCTTTGAAAGGGCAGGTAACAGCAAGACAGGGAGAAATGGTTTTAAGCTGAAGGAGGGAAGATTGAGGTTGGATGTCAGAGGGAAGTTCTTTACCAGGAGAGTGGTGAGGTGCTGGAACAGCTACGCAAAAGCTGAAAACATGGCACTGCATACAGAGCACCAGTTCCAGCAGGGTTTAGCAGTATCTGGAGTGGAGAGCATCTAACTGGTTTTGTGCAGAATGAAAGTTTATTTTGCCTGTGGTGCGTTAGGTATTATTGTGACGGTTCATGCAGGCCGCTCTGCAGCGCTGCTAGTCTTTAAAAGCACTCAGAACTATTTTACAATGGCAGTGTGCAAGACCTGATCCCAATTGGCTGTGACAGGTGACATTCAGGCAAACCAGCAGCGTTACCCACAAGGCAGTACGCTGTTCCTGGAGGGCTACGTTGTTCTCGTAGACTAGAATGTGTTTCTGAAATGCATTAAGCTAAAATTGACCTGGTTGCAGGTGCAGCTGCACTGGCTTAAGTGGCTTTGAATCAGCAGGCAGGAAAAAGCAGCCTTCCAGGGTTTGCAAACAAAGCTTGCAGACAGAGATATGAGCAAATTGCAGGCAGCATTTTCATGAGTCAGCTCAGAGAGGCACTTCTTCCCTAAAGAAATCCATGAGCGTAGGCTGGAGTTAGCCTCATGTCTGAAGGCACACAGGCTGTTGGCTTCTTGGTTTCCTGTAACTGTGAACTCTGTTGAAGAAAGAAGCAGAATAAATTCTGCAGGCTTGGATTTGAGACATCTTTGTGCTTGTTTTCCATTTTCAAGCACAATTAAAAAGCTGTATACCCACCCCATATGTGTGCCAATGATATGTAAGCTGTTCAGGTAACAGTTGGTCACCAGTACCTCTCAGTAAGAACATTCTGAAGCGTTCATTGAACGCTGTCAATCTTGCTGTCTACAAGTGATGAGACATGTCTCAGCACCTCAGCCAACACTTAGTGTTGGAATAAGGAAGTAACTAGCAATACTAGCAATAGAACTGGAAGGAATGGTCTGAAGTTGTGCCAAGGGAGGTTCATGTTGGGCTAGCAGGAAAAAGTTATTCTCTTCTTCTCCTGAAGGATGGGCAGGTGCTGGAATGGACCACGCAGGGAGGTGGTGGACTCCCTGTCCCTGGAGGTGCTTAGGAAATATTCAGATGTGGTTTAGCAGAGAGATATTGGGGGTAGATGCACAGCTGGACTGAATGATCCTGGAGGTTTCTTCCAACCCTTGTGATTGTAGCAGCACTCGCAAAGGCCTGTTGCGTTGTGGGGAGTTTGCCTGGGCTGCCAGGAACCACAGAAGGAGTGCTCTGGAACAAATGGGTTCAAGGAGCTTCTGTTTGTAGCCTTTGCGGTGTGCACAAGGTCAGCACAAGCAACTGACTTGAAATGCCTACTCTGCTTCATTGCTGCAATAAACGTGTCGAGTGAAATAAAGGCAGAAAGCTGCTGCTGATGTAGGCATGGCTTTTAACCCCTGAAATGCCTTCTGACCTCCACCCAAAGGAGCAAGTGCTCAGTGCGTGTGCATGTGTGTGTGTAAGGATCTCTTAGGAGCAAAACCAGACAGCATACAGAAAATGACTGTTTTTGCATCCTGTTTTGAAGGCTGCAGGCTGCAATCTTGTGTTTCCAAAAGCATTAGGTGTTGGGGGAGGGTTTTGGCCCCCCTCTGCCAACCGAGTGGCCTGTGAGGTGGTGTTCTCCCACCAGAAGAGGACAGGACAGGACTGGACAGGGGATGCTCAACAGCAGCAGTGATAGGGAACCCTGCCGGTGTCAGGGGGTGCCCCATGAGGTGCAGCAATTTGTGGCATACTGCTTTTCCCATCTCTCCCAGTCAGCTCACACATTCTGTCTTATGAATCCACTGGGACAGATTGGTCAGCAGTCCATACCCATACAAGTGGTGCGTTCTGGGTTTGTTTTTGTGTGTGTGTTTGTGTGTGTGGCTGCTTCTCTGTTTGTTTATGCTCCAGATTACCAAGAAGCAGGGAGTGTCTCCTACTGATATTTTCACATTTCCATGAGGGTAGAAATTGAATGCAGCCAGGGTAGCTTGGCCCAGCTGCCGGCTCCTCTCTATACCTTCTATCATTTCCTTTTTCCCTCATTTCTATTCCCCTCTGCTCCTCCTCTTCCTGCCCCTCTTTGCCTCCCCTCCCTGTGCTTCCCTGGCGGCACTGCTGGCTCTGCACAGGCCCTGTTCTCTAATCAGATGAAGCTGCAGGATTATCTCTCTCCCTCCCTTCTAAGCTCCATTTTATTTCCTCTCCAGTCAAGGGGGAGGCAGGAAGGGGCGTCACCTCTAGGCAGAGGAAACCCCATCTCCCGCTCTCCTGCCTTGATGCTCTCTAGCAATCCTCCCTCCTTCCCCTTATATACTCACCTTGGTGCCAACAGCATCAGGCGGATCCAAGAGCCCAATTTCTAAAGGAAACCTGAGCTCTTTTGGCTTTCATTCTCCATAAATTTCTGAGCATCTGTTTTAAATCCCCTCCAAGTAACTTGGGGACAGGGAAGCTGGATGTGCCATCTCTGAGTAGGGGCAAGGTAAGGACCACGGGAGCCACGCATTGCCTGTTCTCTCATCTCCTGTAAGGACACGGTTTTTCCGGCAGGTCTTGGAGAGTAACAAAGCAGATGAGGGGAAGGGAGAGGAACCGCACAGAGACAGAGCCAGGCTTCTGTAAGTGCTGTGCTGGCAGCAGGGGGTTGGTAGCTGGGCTAAAAAGCCAAGGAGATTGTAGTTCTCTCTTTTAGTAAAATACGAGACCTATGGCTCTGAACTTCGATGGAATTTAATACAGTTCTGCTCATTGTGGGTTTTTTTCTGTGCTTGTGTCTTTAACTGAGGTGTGTGTGTATATGCCTGTTAGCAAGTTTTTGTAGAATAGACTTGTCACCCTATGTCCAGGTTATGTATGGCTTTAATGTTACTTTTTGGTATTAAAATCTACTGGAGAATGGTTTCTCTTCTTTACCACCAAGCGTACCACACGCTGGTGTTTTAATTCCTAACAGGTTAATGCCTGACAGTGGAAGAACAACACAGAAATATGTCAATGCCTTCTGAATGTCGGCTTTGATTTCACACTCGTCTCACCCAAGTAAATAATCAATCACTATTTAGGACAGCCTTTAATGTTTTTTATCTCAAACAGGAACTTGTATTTTTAAAGGCTGGAAGTTTGATCTGGTTTGGCTTTTTATTGCTGTTAGTCAGTGTTCTTAATCAGAAATCACCATAGAAGACTGTTCCGTGCATACGGTG
The DNA here is from genome assembly GCA_002909625.1 of Bambusicola thoracicus. NCBI lineage: Eukaryota > Metazoa > Chordata > Aves > Galliformes > Phasianidae > Bambusicola > Bambusicola thoracicus. The sequence goes on from PPHD01027658.1 coordinate 3,584, forward strand.
CGGTTCCTAACCTGTGATTGTAAGAATTTCTGCTGATGCACTTCTGGGTCTGGGGGGAGAGGTTTAAAAGGGGTGGGGAAAGCAAACATTTATTTCTGCACTCAGAACTTAAAGCATAACAGACGGCTGGGAAGATAACTGTTGGATATTCTTCTTAAAGTGTTGAGTTTGGCATAAATATGATGAACCATACAAAGACCAGAATCTACCTCTTTTCCAGTGACTCTCATTTTGTTGTAATTAGCCAACACAAAAATATCAGTGAATTCCTCTCACCAAGACGTGGATGACAGCCTGCAAGTCGTTGTTTGGATGTTAAAAGTTAAGCAGTAGGACTGCAGGAAGAACTGAGGAGTCTGTGTGTATAATAGGTCTGGGGGAGGTTTCATTTCAGAGGGTGGATTTGTTGAGTGCTTTGTTTTCTATGTCGTGGCTCAGTCGCTCTGTAAAAGCACTGTTCTGTGATTGTAAGGTTTTGTTGGTTTTGCTACCCAGACGTTTTCACCTGAGCTGTGCTCTGCAGAGTTGCAGTTAGAGTGTAGGTATAGATGCTTTCCTAGGGCTGCACAAACAACAAGAGTAGTAAATGCCGTACGGCACTGTAGTGTTTGAGCTGGCTTATGGTATCAAATCTGATGAGTACCCATTAGTTAACCACTCCAAATCCACATTTTTCCTTATGTGGTAAACTGTAAGATTTCAAAATAAGCTTGATAAACAAGAATGTATGAGGGGAAGTGGAACAAACAAAAATCATTCTTGATGATTATTATACTTCTGAAGGTTAGTTTTCCCTTGGTTTAAAGCAGCAGCAAAATGACGTACATCGCAGGAAGCTTTAAAGCACTCCAGATGTGTAGAAGTATTTGCTATACTGGTCAGATAATGTTATACGTTCTGCAGGATAGTTAGTTCTGCACAGAAGAGTAGCAAAATCCTCTTTCTTCTCCAGCAACTCTTCTGGAGATTAGAGGCTGAATATGAAGATGGAGCGTATTTGACCGCTCCCTTGCATTTGGGCATTGCAACCTGTTATGCATCATTCAGGAGAATGCAGTCTAGGAAAGAAGCTTTCAAAGAGTGTGCTGTTAATGGTATTTATTCATTTTCCATGAGCATTTTCCAATGAATCAGGAAGAAATAACAATCCTACGGCTGTTATTATATACCATGCTATTCCTGTTGCAAGGGACTGGATGATTCTCTCAATTCCTCACATAAATCAGAGTTTATGTCTTTGGCAGCTGAATGCAATATTTTGCATCGTTGTAGTCCCAGACCAGACTATTCCCAAGAGCAATATCGCATGAATCATAGGCTGCAAATGACATTACAATTACTCTGTCAGCCTCTCACTTTTCTTTTCTTTTTTTTCCCCCTGCTACCATGAGCAACACCATGGATTTTGTGAGCACTGGCATTTTGGTTAATTCTTGTGGCTTCACTGTACAGTAGTAAGGGAATTACAGGGGAAGAAAATGGGAATAAGAAAAGGATTACTGTAATTTTGGCCTTTGCAAAATGGAGTTTGTAAACCATGTTATTCTACAAGTAGGCATGTAGAAAGCAGTGTCATGAAACCTCCTTAAGCTGCTTTTATTTCCATAATAGGAGTTCATGTTCATGTTCCTTCCTAAGGTAACATCCCTGATGTTTACTTGATTGTATATTGAGTTGTCACCCGCATCTCCCGGGCAATGCTGATGGGTTTTTAACTCGCATTACTGGCAAGGTTGTGTGCATGTACATTGTCATATGGGAAAGCACTTCTTTTAGCTACTAAAATGTCTAGAATATAATCCAAACTCTTAATGGTCTTTTTTTTTTTGTTCTGAGGAGGGGTGGGGAGGCGATGTTTCATTGGCAAGAGAGGTCTTGCTTCTGTGAAAGGAAAAAGAGGCAAGGAATGAAAATAAGTATTGGTCATAAGTGGTCAGGAATATCTGTGGCAGGGGTACAGTGAGAAGACAGTGAACTGAGAGATGTTAAACGAGCTGCTCTCTGGTTAAGATCTGTAACACTGTATTTATTAGGGATATGTTAGGACTGTTGAATTCATCTGAAGATACGCAGCTGTTAGTCCGTGTATATATCAGGAACAGTCCGGTAGGACTCAAACTCTTCAGTAGTAGATGGCAGGGAAGATGGTCTCTTTCCTTTACCAAAGCTGTTAAAGGACTTCGAGATAAAGTTCCACTCAGGGCAATTCTTTTTAGCAACAAGAATCTCCACAAATCACTTTGGGACTGCTGAAGTACATATGCTCACTTGGGAGCAGGTGCAGACTAGCCAAATGAAAACATCAGCCACGTCTTTGCCAGCTTGGTGTTCAGTGTGAGCATTAAGTGCGTGGGTTATTTCCAGGTGTTGTTCTACACCTGCAAAGCATCCTAAAAAAGATCATCTTTGAAATGACCCATTGCTCTGTGTTGGATATCTTCCAAAGTTATGGCTTAGCTCTTGTGCACTGTGGAGTTGATACAAAGCAGAGAAAGGAACGGGAGACTTTCTCCTTCTACAGAATATTTGCTAATTAATCTTTAGCAAGGGCACACCTACGAAGATTAATGGATTGAGCAGACGTGAGACCTTCATTTGGCTTGCAGAAGCTTTACTCCAGTCAACAATGTGTAAGGCTGACAGAACTCAGTTCATCTGAGTTGGACTGGACAACTCAACTTCCTTTTCAGCTCATAAACTGTGCAAACCTAATGTGGAAGTTGGAGAGATGGTGAATACACGAGGCCACCATAACTCTTCTGAAGTCGGTTATTTTTAGGCTTTTGAAATAATTTTGTTGCTTCCTGCAAAGAGTCTGCTGAAAAGTTCAGCATCTGTGACTGAGCAGGGTGAATGTACAGGGTGGATAAGTGTGTCCTGAGATGTCGTCAAGGGCAAAGATGCATCCTGTTTCAGCAGCTTTTCTCGGTTCTGAATTAGCCTTTAAACTATTGAAAGAGTGGAGTGCTTTTTAGCAACAAGAAAGTTGATAACATTTTGGGAAAATGAAAACAAAACCTTTGGAGTTGCCTCTTTCTTTCATATGTATCTCCTTGTCTGTACGGTACAGGGATTACTCTTCTGACCTGTCAAAACTTGTTCCTGTTTTACCTTGTAGAAGCTGCAAATTCCACTAAGCCATTCAAGAAGACCTGTCATTTTGCAATGACAGGTGAAAACATAGGTGATGAAAAGAGAAATAACAGAATCATTCAGTTTTGAAGCGATCTTGGGAGCTCATCTTCTGCAGTTCCTGCTCAAAGCAGAGATGGCGATGAGGCTAGATCACATTTCTTAGGCTTTTGTCCACCTTGGTCTTGAATACATAAGAAATGCTCGAATGGCACAGATTTCCTGTAACATTGAACAATTTTACATAATTGGTATCTTGTTGCCAGCAGTTAATAGGAGATGCTTACTGAGTTGTCTTCCAACTGTCCAGGTAGTACAGGTGGGATCTGCCTTTACCCTGCTGACAAGAGGAACCTGCATTGTCTTGCAGCCCTTGAATTCTTCTCTATACCTCAGTATTTGTGTTCCTGACATAAGTGTTGATAAGGAAGTAGAGGCTATTGCAGCTCATTTTGTGGTTGCAATTAGCTAAGAGGAGAATATAAGCAAGAGCTCTTGAGGAAGTTCTTCATATGCACTTGAAGTTGAGCTAAAAATTGCAAGTTTGGTCTGCTGCTTTTATGTGTCTTGGCTTTTCTCCCTGTGGTCTCTGGTGTCAGAGGCTTTGGATAGCACTGTGTGAGTGCAGGCCCTCTTTTACCCAAGTTCTAATGCTTTCCTTCTCCCACTCCTGAGATATTAGAGGACTCTTCGTTTCTGAAAGCTATAGACAACAGTTGCCTGCATAGATCTGGTTACACCACAGAGTAAGTGGGAAAGCTGCTTTTTTGAGACATCACAACTTGGCATAACTATTACATGGGATGAAATATCAGTTTTGAGAAGAAAGTTTACCCTCCCAAGTTTCTGCTGTATTATCTGCTTGTGTAGTTTAAAGGTAGCTTATACTACGCTAGGGCAAAAGGAACTTGTAGCAGTGCTATCAAACATGATTGAATAGACTTTTTAAAGTCCATTTCCTTACCTACGTGACTAAAAGTGTGCACTACTTATCTCCTTGGACTGCAGTGTGAACCGAACCTTAAATTTGCTACAGGAGCTTCTCTAGTTTCTGCCAGAGATAGAAGTGAGAAGTTCATCCAAGTAAATGAAAGCTTGCAAACGAATGACGGTCTGCAGGACAACATGATCTCTGGTTGTGTCAGCTCTGCTTATAAAACAACGTTATGAATCTATTTGTAATAAATCTTTGCTGCATAATATAGCTAGTATTAGCATGTATATTATCTACATTAGATGATCTACAGCACATAGATGACATCCGTTTAAGAAACTCTCTCGGTTCTGGTGAAAGAAAACTAGTGTTAATACTAGTTTTATATATGAGGAATCCCTTGTCCTAGACTTGACCAGATAGATGAGCTTTCTGCAAGTGCAACATGGATTTTGTGTAAAAAGATGCTCTGTTTGTTTCAAACCAAATACTAGTAAAGAAAAAACAGAATATGCTCTTCTCAATGTCTTATATCTTTTATCCTGGGATTTTAGGGCGCTCTGCAATCATGAATTAAGCCTTAAATATCTACATCAGGGGCTTCTGCATCTAATCTCTGAGTCACAGATGAGTAAACTGAGTCACAAAGTGAATGACTTGCTCAGGGTCATGCCATATATCAGTAAACAAAGAAGCAGGAGGCAGTTGTTTCCTCTTTCTATAATCACCACCCAATTATTTTTGATAATCTGGAAGCCAGTCATCTTTTGTTCCCCAACGCTGCTCAGAGCAGTTTCTGGTTGTAGTTAGATGGCCCTTCTGAATCTTACTGCTCTCCAGTATTTTGTGTACAGTTCATAAACACTATTCCCTAATTAGGAATTTGTGTTTTTATTGCCCTTGGCATATTGCAGAGGAATATGAAAGAACAAGAAGTGAGGGTAAACTGGTAGGCCTTGCTAGATAGTTTGCTAGGTAAGTTTATTTAGGCAGGAAGGAGGGTGCTACTACACATCTAAGAAGAAAGTACCGCCTTTGTTTTGATGAGGAATCTTTTAGTCTGTAATAATTTTCTCTGGGCATCACAGATATTTGAAGAGCTTCACATTACTGTTACCTTTGCTTACGTCACCACTATTGCTGCTTGATGTCGCTGTAGGAATTGCCATCTTTCTGCTAGTAATGATATGTGGACATTGAAGCTGCTGCACTCTACACCAGCAGGTAGTGCTTTCAAGGCAGGCTTGAGGTTTCTTTGGTTGCTGCCCTAATTAGCTTTAAAGCTGTTGCTGCTGGCAATGCAATGCAGAGGCAAATGAATAAGATTTTCTAGGAGACGGGGCACACTGTATGAAGGCTTGGCACTTCGGACACCTCCTTCCTTCCCATCAGCATGCTTGCTAGCTGCCCATGGACTCACTTTGGGTGTCAGATGCACCTTAATTTGTCAGAGTAGAGCATCACAGTATCTTACTGCTCTTGCAATCAGCGGTAGTTACCTACAGTGCTCAATCCTGAAGGCAAAGCTAGGGTATCCATATGGCAGGGAGGCTAAGCCAAGCTGAGTTCATCTCTTTCTGTTGTTGTTATTAAGCTTTCAAGCAAACAGCAAAGAAGGTAGCTTGAGTATTTTCTGCTAAGACACGAATTTACAAGAGGATACCTGATTTACTCAGCCTGTTTGGGTGGGATTTCAGATGTGCAAACTGCCATCCTTATAGAAGCAGGTTGCACTGATACGTAGTGGTACTTCCTCACTGTGAGGCCGGAACAGGCCATAGACAGACTTTGGGTTTTCTGTATGATTTTAATGTTCGTGGTGCTTCACAAGCAGTGGTGAGCCATGCACTTTGCACATGTAGGCAAGATGGGTAGAGGCATACTGAGCAAGCTATAGCCATGTGCTTTTACACAGTTCCACTGAAGTGAGTTTACTGTGCGGACACACTGCTGTGACTGAAAGTGGACCCAGAAAGGCAGCTCTGAGGAGGATGAGTCATTTGATAGCAGACCAGCTCTGTTCTCTCCTACATGTGATGGAGTATGTTTTGAACCTTCTGCTGTGAAGAAGAGGTTTGTTTATGTCTGTCTTGAAATTTTCAGTGTCAAAGATTAATTTCTTAAAAACATTATGGAATGTTTTTCTCATGGGACTCCTGTTATGGTATGTTCTAGGTTTGTTCTAGGGCAGGCCGTACATTGCGGTGGGGCTGTGTGTACAAGCAGGTATAGTGGCAGTAATGTTTTGCATATCACTGTTTCCTACAAAAGATCAAAATCCTAAGCAGATCTTTGAAGTATTTTCTGGGACAGATGATTGAGCAAAGGGCAGTGGTGAAGAAGACGCACACTTACACAATCTGTCTTGTGGAGGCATCAGTACTGCACCCAACACATGCCTCCCTTGTGATAGAGCACAGCCCTCTGTTTTCCCAGTAAGTTATTTATAGCCCAGTGTGAATTTCCCTCTTGGGAATTCCATTAAAGTTATCATAAAAATAGTTGTCTTTGCATTCATATTCCTCAGCCTCACCTCCCTTGTCAGTATCACTTCAGAACAGAGACTCCCCAGCTCTTCTTTTCCTTCTTTCTCTCTCCCCTGGCTCCACACTGCCGGGGCCATTTCAGCCTTTTCTTTTGATTCCACTTGGTCCTGAGTGTTATTTCCTGCCTCTAAGAGCTTAAATTCCTTCAAGTGCGCAGTGATTTAAGCAACTTCATAGCCTGTTTGTATCTAGGGGTTAGCCTTGGGCTACTGAATTTCTCTTTCCTGATTCCATCCAACAGCTGAGTTTTACCCACTTCAGAGGATAAGTACATTAAGAACAACTAAGACTGATTCCCAAAGTAATCTGTAGCCCGCTTTCATGTCTGCTTGTGGTAGATCCCTTCCCTCCTCCCCTCAAATGGCTGAGGGTGATGCATGCTGTTGGCATTACTATTCTGCCATGAGGTGTACGGATGAACAAATCTTTGAACGTACTCATTTCTGACATGATAATTTAATTATCTTCTGGTGAGGTCCTTGGTGACCAGGCTGCCCATGTTAACCTCAGGATTTGGGTTCTATCATCTTGATGCCACACACAGTGTCAATACAGGGAGATGTCTGTCCTGCACGCTCAGCTTCAGCTGGTGGAAAGAAAAGAAAGCCAGGGCTAGAAATTTTTAGCCAACCCTGGCAAGAAAAGCGATAATTAACAGAAATGAAAGAGAAGCTGTGAATAGCCTGCGTGCGTTTTGCAGTCATAACCTATGCTTTTGCCTTGCTGAACACTGAGTGTCATAACTCTTCTGCTCTTGTGTTTTGTAGCCTGTCAAATGTACTCATCTTCCTACAAGGGAACTATGGTGATCACCCCTGTCACCAACGCTTCTTGTGATGCAGGGGAAGCAACAGCATGCCATCAGACCTGAAATATCTTCCCAATCATGAACAGTCTGCACTGATCTGTTTG
>PPHD01027659.1:0-11107 GCA_002909625.1 Bambusicola thoracicus
ACGGTGTGTGCAGAGGTTTGGAGGAGTTAAAACTAATATCTGAAACTCCAATTCCCAGCAGGCAGTTAGCTTAGCATCCAGCACTGCTGCTTGGTGTTCTTGTACTGAAGTGTGCAATAATGCCTTGTTTTTCTTCGCAGTCATCCTACTCCCAGTTATTGGCAGCTACATGCCTTACGAAACTCGTGTCACGCACAAACAACCCGTTACCATTGGAGCAGCGAATCGATATCCGTAAGTACAAAGCTCAGTTTTGCTAAGCAAGTGAATGTGAGAGGCTGTTGTGCACGCTTTCATCCACGAGTGGGAGGCATTCTGCAACCTACTGCACTTTGCATTTGAACGTTCCAAGGCACAGAGGAAAGAAGGAAAGAAGCCATTCTCTTCCATGGAGTCTCCTCCTGCGTTGTTTGCTGGTAGAGCTCCAGGCTGAAGGTGTAGAGCTGCAGTGATGGAGGGGATTGATGACTGTGTGGCTTGTGAATGAATCTTTGATATGTTCCCTCTGGAAGTTAAAATATACATGGTACTTTCCCCTTCTGAGGGCGTGCTTTCCAACCTGAAACCCTTTCTGGGTCTCTGAAATACCAGGTAGAGTGTTTCCTAAGGGAGCAGTCATTCTGTCGCAGTGCTCTTCCCTGGAGAATGACTGATGCTTCCTCTCCTCCAGGGAAGGGCTCTGAATCTGCTTTCGTTTGTAGAAGTGATGCGATAAATGATCATCCCTGAGGAGAGATCTTATAAACCTCTCCAGCTTTTCTCCCTCCTCACACGTGCGTACAGAGGATGGCATTTAGTCTGGTAGCACAGAATAAGTTAGCTTTGGGGGGAGGAGCTCACACCTGTCTGCTCTGTCTGCTTTCCAGATCTGTTCCACAGCTCTAATGCCTTAAAGGCACAACTGAAATCAGCACTTTTATCCACCCCACTGCTGTGCTCATCTTAGGATCGATTTCCTTTTTTTAAACTGCTTTCACAAAGATACTTTTATCCTAACACAGCATTACCATCTCAGCTCCAGCTGCGGTGGTTTTGTCTGCAGAAACCTCTTCTCTGTGTTCCAGGAAACTATGTGCTCAACTACCTTGCCACCAGGCCAAAGCTGGCCACGTTTGTCACACAAGCACTGATCCAGCTGTATGCCAGGATCACGAAGTTGGGCTGGTTTGACTGTCAGAAGGATGAATATGTCTTCAGGAACGTGATCACAGACGTCACAAGGTTCTTGCAGGTCAGAATCTTTTAAGATGAGTGCACATCTTGTGGGATTTGAAAGCCGCTGCGTTTCCATGTATTGCTCTGCAGCTCTGTTTGGTCTTTCATTAGATTTGCATTTGTTGACTGAACAGTGACTCCAAGGCTTAAAAGCTAAAAATCGACCTGCTCTGCCAGTTGTCCTCATTTAGTCCTGGTAGAGTGGGGGGAGGTTTTCCAGTGGCTTCTGTATAGATACCGTGCAGATACTGAGCTTGTGGGCAAGAGGGGGCTCCCATAAAGGAGTGGTGAAGTCCCAGACCTAAACGTGCCCAAATTTGTGTTGCAGGTGAGTTTGGTCTTGGAAGTTGGAAGAGATCGGGACAACTTGAACAGGATGTGCTAACCAGGGTGGAGCTGGGGAAGGGAACATCATTTATTAGCTACAGAACAGAAACTGGGGCAAAGGAGCAATACAGGTTACTTCTCTGGAACCATTTGCTAAGTGGGTTGCTGTTTCTAATGAAGAGGTATCCGTAGCAGACTCGTTTCACAGTGGGGCCCCTGTTGGCAGCCTGCAGTGAAACCAGAGGCCAAAAAGGCTGTGAAGAATGGGCTCCTTTCCCTGAGAGATAGGCTGTGCTTTCAGCACTCAGGCCACGGGGCTGCTGCTCATATTATTCCAGGTCTGCAGTTCAAAAAGAAGAATTCCTTTCCCAGAGTTTCCATCTGACAGCTTTGGAGCCATCCTAATGTTGCAGAAGTGTCTGCACAGCCACTGTTAAAACCAAGGAAACCGGTTTAAAAACAAACCATTATCATCACCAATCTTCTCAGGGTTGGGGTACGAAACAAACACGGGGATTAAACTATTAAATAAAAGGAGCCTATTATTTATTAGCTCGCATTACCGAACTCTTCATAAAGCCTTTGCATTGTTAATACGATCAGGGATTTCATAAGCACGTTTAAATTCTCATTTGATGTTGCTCCCAGGCTTCTTCCCAGTCATAATACTACAGGGATAAAGCAGTTGTAGAGAGAGATGTCTAGAAATGTTCCAAACAGAAAGGTCTGTGACTAACAGTGATGCTTCCTGAAAGCAGCCCAGCAATAACTCCTTTCCCTGTCCCCTCCTTCCCCAGGATAGTGTAGAACACTGCATCATAGGAGTGACAATCCTGTCCCAACTAACTAATGAAATTAATCAAGTAAGTGCTACAGCCTTCCTCAGTGAAGTAAGTGTCCAATTTTCTCATTCATATTGTTGTGTCCTGCTGTGTCTGTGCGTTGCTGGGGTTTTTTATTTGTATTTTCTGTGGGTTGTTTTCCTTTTTGGTGTGGGGAGTGTTGTGTAGTGGGTGGGATTTCTTTTTTCTTGTTTGTTTTTTTTACACAGTCCCATACCTGTGTGGTAAGATGCTGCTTCCTCCTGGCCTGAGGAGCTGCCTTGTTTCACTGGCATCTTCCATCTCCTCTCATACTTCCATGTAATCTCCTAAGATCAAAAAGGAGAGAGCGGTGCTACACAATGAGTCAAACCTACCCATCAAGGACCAAGTCCAGGGCGTCAGGACATCACTACCACCTCCACTAGTCAGACCCTGTGCATTGTTACAGCTTAGCTCTTGTGCCAGGAGGTATCGACCAGGGAGACAGAACAAAGAGGATCTGTCAGATTGCGGAGGCTCTTAAAGCATCCTGTTCATTTAGTGCTGAATTTTGGCACATGCCCAGCAGATGCTTCCCAAACAGTTCAGGTTCATTGGGGTTAATGAGTGCTGTGGCTTTGCTTGGAGCTGTCTTACATCACTTCCCTAACGAGCGGCTCAGACTTTGCCATAGCACCACTGGTGGCTTCCACTGCCCATAGAAGTTACTGGGTTTTGCTGATTTTTAGCATTTTACTAAGGAAACTTGTAACTTCTGCTAATAATTTGACTAATCCCAGCACCAGAATGGATTGATCCTTGCGTGGGGTTTGGAAGATGATGACAGATAGTTTCCAGAACTAGAAATGGTGGAGGAGGTGTTATCCTGGCCAGGTCAGAGCACCAATTTCTCCTGCTGAAATTGGAGTTCAGCACCACTGAGCTTCCCAAGTCCTTCGCTGCAACCTGAACAGCGTCTGCGTCCATTTCAGACCCAAATTCTCTTCACTTTCTTAAGCCTGGCCAGGTCAATAAATCCAAGCCTGCACTTCTCCTCCTGCCTCTCATGCCGCATCATTGCTGTGACAGTTTCCTTGCCCAAACTTTGTCCAGTGGCTTCATTTCCACAAGGGGACGGTCCTTCACCTCCACACATCAAGGATGGAAGGGCCTCTGCCTGCCTCCATCAGTCAGCATCTGTGCAGGGCTGCACTTGTGCTCACAGCAGTGACCAATGCAGGAGCTGACACCTGTTCCACTTCCACACTCTGTACAGATTGATGTAAAAACAAACAAACAAACCAAGGCAGTCAAAGGCTTCAATCAGAATTCCCTTCCTAAAGCCTTGCATATCAAATCTGCCACGGTTTGCTGTTCATTCCTGAGCTCTGTGCCAGCCCTGTGCAGGGCTGCATCCAGTGACTCATCTTGGAATGTCTAAAAGTGCCACTACTTGCAAAATAATCCTTCTGTCAACATTCCCACTCGTCCGAGTGGGGTCATGCACACAGCAAACAAACAAGCAAAGAAAAAATCCCACCTTGTCCTCGAGCTTTTTCTGGTAACTATTTAAGCTTCCATTTATGTTATGCAACAGCAGAATTTGCTAGAGCTCTGTTGACTAAAGCTGATGTTGTGAAAGTTCACAGAGCAAATAGAATAGAGTGCTTAGGAACTGTGCAGAGGTATCAGTTTTCATCCTGAAGAGCTGCACAGACCTGCCTGGAGGTGCTGTGTGCCTGCTGTGCTACGGGAGTTCGCTTAGTTACAGTGCATGGTAAAGGAAATGGAAATGCTGTTTGCTGCAAGCTCAGAAGTATGTGAGATCTGTAATCACTTTGGAAAGCCTTATTGCTCTGTCCCATGAAAACTGACTGCCCATCACATCACTCATCCTGTGTTCAGATGGAGCAGCCTACAGAGTGACACAATCTGTGCTGCCATAAGCCTTTGTTAGTCTGTGTTCAGAATGCATTCACTGAATCGGTGTCTTTGTTACCCATTGTAAAGCAATCTGTGTGTATCTGCCTCCCATATCACGGGTCATCTTTTATTCTGATATGATGAGAGATCCAGATTTGGAGTTTGTAACAGATACACCAAAGTCCAGACTGTCTGCTGCTGGTTAACTCTCCTTCCAGTTTTCTTCCCATCTGTGCAGGTTCAGGAGGGGATATGTAAGTGGCCTTATAATGGCTAGTAGTTGCCCAAGTGTCTGCCCAGCGGCTTCAGGTAGGATTCAGCTCTCAGGAGTACTTCACAAAGCAGTGCTCAAGTTTCTCAATGCTTCCGTCCTGTTGAGAATACCACCTGCAATCCTGCTTTGGAGGAGATTTAAATGAGCTTGAGAGTAACCCAGGGATACAGCAGAACAGTGTTTTAGGTGAAGCGTTCTGTTGTGAGCCAACAGTATGCTTTATATGTCCCCTGGTGCAGCCCACTGGTGTTGTGCCACGCTGGACAGGGAAGCCTTGGTGTCCCCAGAGCTGCTGCAGCACTCCTGTGTGTTCTGCTGGCCTTGTTCTACCTCTGCCCACCATTTCTAACCCCTTCTTTTCTCTCTACCCAGGCTGATACTACTCATCCACTGACCAAGCACAGGAAAATAGCCTCTTCCTTCCGAGATTCATCTTTATTTGATATTTTCACACTGTCATGCAACTTACTGAAACAGGTGAGGAAGCCATCGTTTGGTGTCCCCTGGGGGCTGTGAGTTGGGGTAACAGCCTTTGGGCTGACGTTCCTCCCAATGCAGCTATTGGAATGTGTGCTCTTGTTCTAAAGGCTCTGTTCTGAATTTGCCCTTTAGGAAAGCTTCCACTTGGGTTTGTGTCATCTGTGCAGCAATTGCACGGGTTTGATTGGCTCAACTTTTATCCTTCCAGCTGAGCAAAGCATCAGCATTGACAAATAGCACAGAGAGTGAGCAGCAGGTTTTATTTTAGAGATGGTTTAAAATGAGCAGCTCTGCCAGTAACAAAGCGGGGATGTGGGTGTCATTTCATCATCTTTTTCTTAGCCTGGTTTCCAAAGGAAGCATGGCCTGCACAGTTACACTAGTTTCCATTCCTTGTGCACCCATCCTCCTGAGCAGCTCCAGTGACATCTGAATTGAGCTGTTTCTTTCAGATGCATTGAGGATGTATTCGAGTGGGGTTCCTCCAGTGTTGTGAAGAGAAGCACCTGGCCAGGTGGCTCAGCTGAGGGTTGGAGTATAGTGCAGCCTTGCTTGTGTTTGTGGAAGGTATTGAAGCAGGACAGGGTTCACATGAACGCCCAAATCCTTTTGAGAGTAACTGATGCTGGGTTGGGCTGCTAGAAACCAGAGATCACGCTTATATCAGCATCCATAAAATAGCACGCAGTTAGGCAGCCCCAGAAGAATAACTCTTTGTGGAGGGAGTGAAGAAGACATTCCAGCCACTGTTGGCACGGCTCTTGGCAGTGTCAGCACACTGCAATATGTTATTTGCCATAGGCTTAAGCTGGAAGAGGTTTGTTTTGTTTCGAGCACAGAGCAGTAATACAAAGCGGAGAGAGGCTGGCCTGTCCCTGGAGCGCAGACCTGAGTGCTGCATTTAAGCTGCAGTGAAATGACCTCATGTCTCAGACCCACCGAGTTCTTTGTGTCACTTGAGAGTGTGTGTGTTTTCCCTGGGCATAGCAGAGCACTGTAACTGGAGCAGGGCTGATATGGATCATCCGTTCGGCAGAAGTGAATGCACTCCTTTCCATCTGAGGGTTAGGAGGAGCGACAGGATTCCCTGCTGCTAGGTGCTTGTCAAGCACAACATGTATGCTTGTGTTTAACCTTAATAAGAACTTCTGTGCCTCGTGAATCTCACAGTATAATTGCGTGCTGGCAGGCCTGGCTGCTTCTCTCCTGTGCAGCACAAACCGAGTGGAAAGGCAAGCCTGTGTTTATCCATCTCATGTGAAGGCTAAGCATGTAGCACGCTGTCTGTGGAAGCGTGGAGCAGCAGGGCTGGCTGCTATGTGATCCTTGTGGCTGCCACGTCCCCATGAAGTTGAGTTGGTGGCTCAGACTCAGCTGTCACCTTGATTTTCTTATTTCTGCTTCTTGAATCCACCGTATCTTACAGGCTTCTGGGAAGAACCTGAACCTAAATGATGAGAGCCAGCATGGTCTGCTCATGCAGCTTCTAAAGCTCACTCACAATTGCCTGAACTTTGATTTCATTGGCACGTCAACAGATGAGTCCTCAGATGATCTTTGCACTGTGCAGATCCCAACCAGTTGGAGATCAGGTAATCCTGCTGGGGGAAGAGGCCTGGATGGAAGCCCACCAGCTGGAAGTCTGGGTGACTTGATAAAGCCTTCTCTGCACTTCAACTTGTACATACAGTGCCAGACGTAGAGGCCAAGTCGAGAAACAGTATATTATTTAGGGGGGAAAAAAAAAGGGGGGGTGGGGAAGCTATAAATACTAAATAGCTTGTCACCTGTTCTTGACACCCTTCCTTTTCTCACCAGGCATTTTGCAGGCAGTCCTACAGGCTGCTTTCTTAAAATATTAGCCTGTAGTTTTGTCACAGTGCCATACAGCAGCTGGTTTATTTCTGGAGAAGCCAGAAAGCAAGTTATGTAACAATGTAAAATCCTTCGGAGATGTTCTTCATCTCAGAATATGTATATTCAGAGTGCAGCCCTCTGTGTGACAAGCATGCAGCTGAGCTTGATTTGGACAGATAGGCTTTAGATTTCTGGAAAGCAGTAGCTGGAGGTGTTGTCAATAAAGCCTTCTGTTCTGTTTCAGCATTCTTGGATTCTTCGACCCTTCAGCTGTTTTTTGATCTTTATCATTCCATCCCTCCTTCGTTTTCTCCTCTGGTAAGTTGGGTGTTTACGTTCCTTACAGACTCCCCTAGCAGGAGGTGTTTGTAGGGCTCGTCCAGCAGGCTTGCTGTTGGTTGGAGGTCCCAGAAGGACCCCACACTGTGTTTTGGTGGCACTGCTCTGCTATTTGTAACCCTCACACTGTGTTTTGGTGGCACTGCTCTGCTATTTGTAACCCCACGTGCTTGGCATTCGCTCCTGCAGCTGCACCTTTGGAGTCTATTCTCAGTGAAATATCAGAGGTTTGAGTTGAGAACGACTGAATTACTCCTTTTGGTGTTCTGATGCCTCCCTTTCTGCTCATTCTCTGTCCCGTTCAGGTTCTGTCCTGTTTAGTGCAGATTGCCTCTGTACGCAGATCCCTCTTCAACAATGCAGAGCGAGCAAAGTTTCTGTCTCATCTCGTTGATGGAGTCAAACGGATACTGGAAAACCCCCAGGTGAGTTTTGGGTGCAGTCAGTGGAATTCTCTGCTTCAAGTTTCTTCACCAAAAATGCTTTCTAATGCACGCATCTCACCTTTGGCGCTGGGGAGAGGGGTGCGACGTTTTGCTGCTCTCTTCTATCTGTACTGTTCCACCTCAGCCTCTTCCTGTTGCTGAGTAGTGCTGTTTCTCAGTTCTCTCTTTTTTTTCCCCCTCAGAGTTTATCAGACCCAAACAACTACCACGAGTTCTGCCGATTGCTGGCCCGATTGAAAAGCAATTACCAGCTGGGAGAGCTGGTGAAGGTGGAGAACTATCCCGAGGTCATCCGACTCATTGCTAACTTCACCGTGACCAGCCTGCAGGTACGAGGTGCTTCCAGCTGCCCCCGCTGGCTGTTGCACTCTGTGCTGCATAAGGCAAAACGAGTGCATCAGATAATCACAGCTGAGTGATTTCCTTTCCTTTCTGCTGGCTCTTCAGCACTGGGAGTTTGCACCGAACAGCGTTCACTATCTGCTGAGCTTGTGGCAGCGGCTGGCAGCGTCGGTGCCCTACGTGAAAGCCACTGAGCCTCACATGCTGGAAACGTACACACCAGAAGTCACAAAGGCATACATCACGTCCAGACTGGAATCTGTACACATCATATTGAGGTATGAAAAGCAGAGAGATGGCAGCGCTGCCGCTGCAGGCGCCAGGAGATGGCACAGGAGGCTCTGGTGGTTCTGTCCTGAGTTTTCCTTTAGGAACAGATGTGGCCGCAGGAAGTTCTGCGGGTCACCAAAGGGTTTTTCAGGGAAGCTTACCTTAATCTCACGTTCTATTAATGTCTCTATTACTGTCCATTACACGAAAGACAACATGCATTTTCTAAGCTTTTTTTTTTCTTCCTTTAGACCTCAGTCGGTCTCAGATGTCTGAGATTGATCCAGGTGGTTTCAGAGGTGCTCTCCTACCCAGTGTTACCCACCTGCAGCATGCCATCTGCACTCTGAATTCCCATCCTAACAGGGATAAGCATACCAAGTGCGATTCACTTAATTTTTAATCTGCTGTAGGATGGCACAAATCATACCTGAAAGTATCCCTTTTACTTTGAATGTGAAGGCAGCCTGGAAAACCCTGCTGCAGTGCCATCATTTGCCTGGGATGAGTTCCACCTTGCGTCTGTATGTCTTTGATGAAAACAAATGGTCAGCTATAGGAAAAATAATCTTTGAATGCCTCTCTGAAGGGAAGACAAATCAGCTCATCCCTTTTGAGGTACCTAACGAAGCACGGGTGGAACAGCAGGGTTATTTAATGTTGGTCTTCACAGTGCCACGCAGTGATGAGGTTAATGCAGTTGGAGAAAAAGGAAACTGAAATATCAAGAAAGATGGAAAGCTTTATGTAATAAAGACAGCCAGGCAGAGAACTTGTTCCTGGCACTACACTAACCGTATGTAACCATAAAGATGGAAGGAGAGCTTACTCATCCCAGCTCCTCAGGGCCCTTCCACCTGAACCACTCATGTTTTCCTGATTTATGGCTGCAGCAATGTTCAGATTATTAGATCAGTCTGTGCAGCTCTCCATCATGACAGAGACATCACTCACTGCAATGTGTGTGCACCTCCATAAGCTTATGTTCCAGGTTGGGCCATCACTGCCTTCTAAGTCCTTGTTTGACGGGCTTTCTTGCTGCACAGGGATGGTTTGGAGGACCCACTGGATGACACCGGCCTCGTGCAGCAGCAGCTGGATCAGCTCTCCACCATTGGCCGGTGTGAGTATGAGAAGACGTGTGCTCTGCTCGTGCAGCTCTTTGACCAGTCAGCCCAGTCCTACCAGGAGCTGCTGCAGAGTGCCACCGCCAGCCCCATGGACGTTGCTGTGCAGGAAGGTGAGCTCTGGGAGGGCAGTGGTTCCAGAAGCCTGCGTTCTTGATGGTGGACAGACACTCCCAACACACACAGCAGTGCTTGCCGGAGGTGCTGCTGTCCTGCAATTGACTGCACACCTTGCTGGGGGAATGATTTGATGCATCTGCCTGCCCAGTCTTACAGAGATGGGTTTTTAAGGATGCTCTCTGACCTGTGGGTGATCAGCCATACAGCCCCGTCTGTCTTCTGTCTGAGGGAGGGTGTGGAGCATTCATCTGAACTGCTCCTCTGCCCGTGCAGCGGTTGGTTGGGATGAGTAACTGGGAGAAAGCTGCAAACCTCAGTCTGAAGGGGAGTGTCTGCCTGCAGCACGGGGTGGGCTCTGCACACTCTTTGGTTTAGGAATCGTTTAACATTGGCCATAGAGAAAGCAACGCCTTTTTTGAGACGCGGGTACAGCTGTGTTACGCCCCTTCTCTAATAACATAGCTGGCTTATCCTTCCTTGCAGAAATTGGGCACATCAGCACAAGTTTAGAGACCACAGATTCCTTCTGAAGCAGTATTTGATCTATTACAGTGCAATTGTGTGGGCAGAGCTCCGTGTGATGCTGACTTCTCCATCAGACACGTGGGTTTTGGAAGGATAAGTGCTGCCTGCTGGCACCTGCACACGTTTAAATACACAGGATGCACTTTTACAAGGAAGTGACTTTCTGCAGAGGAACAGCTTTAAATAATGAACATCCTCCAGGCAGACCTGGCATCCCTTACTCCTTTCCTATTAAAGACATGCTTGTTTTCCACCAAGTGGAGAACTGAGCGCTCCTGGTACACTTGGCGCTAAAATGGAAGGATATTCCTGTCTTTGCCAGCCTGAACTGCAGGTCTCCTCAGCTTCCTCCTTGTGATGTGACGTGCTTGGTTCTGATGTCCTCTGTTGGTTGCAGGGCGCCTGACGTGGCTCGTCTATATTATCGGGGCAGTGATTGGTGGTAGGGTCTCGTTTGCCAGCACGGATGAGCAGGATGCAATGGATGGCGAGCTGGTTTGTCGGTAGGGATGCTGCACCACTCTTGAAGTCCATAAAAGAACTGCTATCGTGAAGCTGTCACCATGTTCTTCCCCTCTTTTTGCTGAAAAGAACAGTGTGGAATTGGCCATCCTGAAAGGAGAGATTGGCAGCTCTGGCTACAGCCAGGCAGCGGAGTTCTGCTGCAGCTTGACTAAATTGGGAGGTGTGGTTTGTAAGAAAGAGGATGAGAGGGGAAGAGCATGAAAGAGGGGAGTTCATTCTGGGCTGAAATGCATGTGTTGAACTAAATGAACGATGGTTCTTTTCTGGGGTGGGGGGAAAATCTCTTTCCTAGCTGAAGACCCAAAGTGGGTTTTGTCCTTAAAATATTGTAGCCCTTCTCTACGTGTTTAAGGCTTTGTGTTGTCTTCTAACACCACCTGATGGATCTGGGGGATGGTAAACCCTCTGCAGTGCAAGCACCACTTGTTGGATGTGAGAACATGTGTGGACTGTTAATTGCAAACAACCCTGAGCCACACTGGATGCCTTGTAGTCTAGAGCCTAATTGCTGTGCTCTGGAAGGAGCTAACCTGG